>JBCEWB010145448.1:0-10825 GCA_039654565.1 Peronia peronii | reverse complement strand
CCACCATTGTGTTGTCTCATCCGCATTCACCGCCTGATCGCCACTTATTACATCACGACAAACACCCTTCAACATCCTGAAAGGAAGTTTGTGACACTGTGCATGCCATCTTTTTCTGGAACAACCCGTCTCTCTGGAGTAGTTCGCAACACATATGAAGCAAGAGCAATCTTTGGTTGCTCCAGTCCAGTTGCCAATATTTCTTGTTGATACGGTGTCATACCTCCTCAGGAATTTTCTCCACACTTTTTGCGGCATGTTTGAGTGCAAGCAGGTTTGACAGGGTGCAGTTCAAAATGTTTCTGCACCTTCTGTCACTGTATGGTCATCCTCTCTTCAGGAGAAATTCTTTTCCTACGTCGTCCACATCTAAGGGTCTCCTGGAAAATCACTTCGCGTGAAGCTGCGTCATCCTCTCTCCTGACATATTCTTCATTCTGGACATCGTTAAGTAAATCTGTTCCCTGCCCAGCGTCATCATCTCCACTCTCACCACCTGAGGCATTCAAAGTTTCCCTGCTCAAGGACAATTCAGGGTCAAGTCATCAATCATCTATTTTAACCCCTTTAGTGCTTTCAGCTAGGAGTGCCCTATGCCAGGGAATTTTTCTCTGCCTTGCCCACAATCAGATTGGTTGCACCAAATTCTCTACAACTCCCCTAAAATGTACAACGTCCTGCTAATTTTGCATAACTATTCGCTAAAAATGTTCCTCTACCCCTTAAATTCTATTTTTACATTTGTTGATACCTGTGACAAAAAAAAAAAAAAAGTAAGTGTATTTTTATGTGTTTCCGTCAGTCTTTAGATATCAATCTAGAACTTAGGTCAGCGATTGAGACACAGTACTATTAGATCTAGATCTCACTGAGCTACCTTTGTCATCATCAGATTCACTAAAAAGATTTTCATCAGCACTGTGCGATCGTTCAGAGTCTCATCTAACACTTCTGATGATGTTTTCCCTATACTCGCCATTTTGACCTAAGCATAAATCAGAAAATACACACAAATTCCACAAATTTCCGACTTGAAACAACCCCTCAAGCACAATCGATGCTTTGAAACAAAACAAAGGAGGCTGAAGATAGCAACTGAAGTCACTCAGATAATATACAACCTAAGGTATCCTGATAGTATCCCTGAAATTGGATGTCATCATGTGCCCGAAATGGTTCCGGGCTATAGGCACATCGTGCACATATTTAGCCCGGAATGATTCCGGGCAAAGTACTGAAGGGATTAATGCATCTGCTGCCTTCAGAGAACATGATCGTTTCTTTTGAGTGGAAGCACTTTCTTGAGGTTCTGAGTTATGGTTACCACCAGATCCTGGATTGATGACTCGAATCCTTTGTGATGCCTCTCATCTCTGTTCTATTTCATTTTCAGCTGTGCAAGATCGCTCAAGCAAAAAGTCCAATGCGTCTTCAGAGTCATCACTAGAAAATGGTAAAACCTGTGAATTGTAACATTCATAGTGGATGTGTAAATGCAATTCCGGACAGTCAATAGAACACATTATTTACAAACATGACTTCAAAAGTAAATGTAAAATTTATTCCTTCACATACATAAATACACATGGACGCCAAACAAAAGGAAGAAAGTCAGCAGGCTTACATGGTTGAATATAACCGAATTACTCGTATTAATGTTTCTTGGTGCATAATAATAATTCATAAGTATATAATGTACTCACCTTCATGTTGGTTTCCATCTTTTGACAAAAAGGCAAAAGCTCAGTTAATTGTAAGAAAGCAAAGCTGAACAAACTGCCGCAAAAGGTTCGTAGAGTAGTGTGGTAATCTGACAGAACAGAAAGTCCTGACTTTTGGCGGGAAATCCACCATGACATCTTCCTCCAGCAATACCCAATGCAACAAAACAGCCCCATGTTGTACAGTGATGGAATGTGAGGTTTTGTCTTTGCCCATGCCCACAGAAAGTGATACCCGATTAAACTGGAGGCCATCTGCATCCCGTCACTTTTATCTAGGACGGCCGTCTATGCGCATATACGGTCCTCTTCAATGAAATTCTGCATGTACAGTCTTTTTCGCTAAAACTGGTTTGTGAAAGTATATTTCTATTCTCGTAAACTGTGTTCTGCTTTCACTCTTATTCTTGCACATAGGAGCGACCTGGACAGAAAAATCTGTCTTGGTACTGAGTACTGTAGGAGCCTAAAATTGGGATTTGACCTAATTCTGCATATAGGGTCCTCTTCACTAAAATGGCAGAGAAGTAGCCTAAGAGCCCCCTTTTTTTGAATCCCCGTGACCAGGCTCTTACGCCGGCCATACAGTATATGCTCAGTTTTTGCTCCATTCTAACTGTGCAGTTTGGGTTTGCACAGTTCGTACGGTGCATGTAGGGGGCAATAGGTCAAGTTTATTGTCGCAAAATCCCAAACTGAGCAAATCCGGCAAATGCCTGATATTTTCTGTGCCGTTCTGCAGGCCAAAGCTGAGCACGACCGGATGCTGTCGGTCTCCTTTGAAGCTGGCTTCAGGCGATGAGTAAATGCAGTGAATTTATTATGTAAATCACAGCTCAAATAAAAAAAATAGTTACAGATTTGGAATCAGCGTGTCCAAATTAGGGCTATGCGTGCACGTCTTGATTTGATGCTTAATAAAAAAGAAAGCAATTATATATATTTATCCCTACCCTAGATCAAGTACATGCAGGCCCTACCTAAGGATAAGATTGCTGTGTCAGATATTATTCTAGAGTGTTGGGATTTAGCACGATTGCAGCTACATCGCACCTAGCACAGTTGAATATGTTTGTGCGGCCAAGAAATGTAGAGTAGTAGTAAGTCGCTCATGTGGACTTACCGCATTTTTCATTACTGTATCTCTAAACGAAGTCTTACTTTATACAATGCTCAACAAATAAAGATAGGCCATTTAAACCACTCTTAGATAATTATGAAAATCTTCTGAGTACAATTACAGTTCCTTCAATAGATTATATATCTAGGCAGGCTTTATTCTTGTCAGCTTTTTTGCTTGTCTATTCTTCACTACACAATGTGCAGTTAGACTCAATATCTTGCAACCCCATTTGTCTCTACCGAGAAAACTGAATCCCACAGTGTGACAAACTGAAGGTGTGGAGGGTTCGAATGTTCAGCTGAATTGACTCTGGAACCAGTGTCGATGTATCTGAAGGAAATGCGGAGTCAAATATGATCTAACTGAGTGTGTATGGCTGGCTTTAGGAGACCCCTGTATATCAATTATCTAGATTTAGACATAGTAATTGAAAATCTAGATCTAGATCGACATCTACACTCTAGATCTAGATTTGCACTAAAACACATCCATATTAAATTTTCAATTTCTAAATCCTTATCTAGACCACGATCTTTGCGACAGAGCCGCACATGTTATACCTTTAGTGTGTAGACACGATCACCCTCATCATTGTGATAATACATCAGTAACAGCGACATTCTTCCTGCAAACTCCGCCTAAGATGATAGGTAGGGCCTAGACGTAAGGAATCCTAAGAGGGTCCAAATGTCAGTTCAGGATAAAATCAACCTCTCTGGGCTAAATCTGACCTTAAATTGAGGTCAGCACAATTGAAAGATCGGAAAGAATCGTAGACTAAGTAAGCACGCATGGAATCGACGCTACCATGTGGTCCCTGGTGTGTAGTGCGTAACACTGCGTACCATGTACTGGTATTCTAATAGACCTAGGCTAGCCTACACAGTAGGCTACTGTGTAAGCACGAGCTTCTTCGTTATGCCCAATAAGGAAAAGTCAAAGATTTTGAGAACTGTTCAATTTAAACAGCCAAAATACGGATTAATGCAGTTTAGGGCGGAGGAATTTTAAAACTGCGCACCTTTTTTTGCCCCAAGTGGGAATCCGAGGTCAAAGGTGAGAACCAGTTCGGATCAGTGCACTGCACAAGTTTTGGCGCACGCACGTGTAAGAAAGCAAGATGGCGGAGAATACTGAAAATATAAGTAAAAAGTAAGTTTTGTCAAGAGGCCTGAGGTTATTGGCTGTAGGTTGTTTATACTGCACTAGTTTAACGCATGGACTCAAGATATCTATAACGCATACAAGAGATACTAATTGTAACTAGGTTCTAGATCTATAGAATGTTATAACATTACAGCCACTCAGACCCGCGGTTTCTGGTTAGTTGCATCATCCAACAGAAGTTTAGGCCCAGTGAAAGTAGATCTAAGACTATATGAATTAGATCTAGATCAATATGACGATGAAAGATGGTTGCAAAATTTTATAGATATGGATCAGGGGACTGCCGTCTGACTGCGGTCCCTCGGCGACCTGGCACATCGATTGTGTACTGTAAAATGAACATGCCTATATCGATACCGCGATTATTGCCTCGGCGGTATGCACAGCCGAGGGTCCCAGCAGGTTAGGGCCAGGGGTTGGTCTAGTTCATTTTACAGTAATGGATATGTGCAGGGTCGCCGCAGTAATACGGTAGTGCCAGGATCTGTATGAGTATGATGATGTTTTTACTGTGAATTTTATTCATTCAAAATTCAAGTCCTCTTACTACTTAGATCTAGACCTAGATCTATCTAGAACCAAACGTCTCGAGTCTAGACTCTGGACTAGACTAAATCTAGGGGATAGGGCGGTACTGCTAGATCATGTCTGTCCATTGGTATCTATTGTAAACAGACAAGATTACACTTCTGGAAGAGTATGTCTAGATCTGGATTCCAGAAACGCTTGATGTAGATTTAAATCTACATCTAGTCCTGAAATAGTATAGGGTCGAGTCATCATTCCGGCCTTAATATGTTGTTTTCTCTCAGTATCTATTGAGATGCCAGTTAGAGGTGACGAGAGTGTGACTGGAGAATTAGATAGATCTGTCCAAGATCTAGATTTAAATCTTGCAGGTAACAAAATCAGTGATTAAGATCTTTGCAAAAGATATAGAATGTTTCTAAGATCTAACTTTAAAGGCTAGATCTAGATGAGATCTAGATCCAGTTTTTAAAAAAAAAAAAAGGGTGAGGCTTAGATTAGTCCATTCTGCATTATCATGATCAACCTATTTTCTTTCATTTTTTTTTTGTTATGTTAATCTAGATCTAGACACCTCTAGTAGAGTAAGCCGAAAACAGTATCAATAAATTTTATGTGGTGATACTCATGCAACAGATTTTATGTTTGACATCTAAATCCAGAAATCTAGAGATCCAAATCCTTTTTCACTCGGTTACACCTTTGAAGCTTTCAGTTTTAGGTTATCGATTTCATTGACACGATAGATTAGATCTGGGTGAAAATATGATGAAAAAGTTTAGATTTAATCGGTTATGAATGAAATAACATTTTCAGCTCTATTAAGGGTGCATTCAACAAAACTGTTAGATTTTCATGCAGTTCACAGATGAAAATTAAATTCTTCTTAGCCAGCTCTGAGAATAGCTATGAACTAGCTCTAACACAATTTTTATGTGTCAAATCCTGTCTTATCTTGTTGATTAGACACTAGACTAGCTCAGGTCTATTTATAGCTGGTCTGCAAGTTTAACAGGGTGGTTGCATCATCACTTACATGCAGTTTCATCATAGTTTGAATTTAAAGTCTTGTATATAAAACAGATTTGGTATCACAGATTTGAAGTGAAATATTCTTTGATCAGAGATACTGACGTCTTAGAGACCTTCACTTATTTTTTCGGAGACTAGAACTGTAGTTGAAATGGATGAGAATGAAAACATCAGCAAAAGGTCAAGATAAAATTTTTCGAATGTTTAAGTATCTAGTAATCTTATATGATTTTATGAATTTTTCAAGGATAATATAAATAATATGGCATAAAGCTCCACAAACCCTGAAGATGTTAAGAGTGTTGAACAATTTTGTGGATCAAAACACTGTTTTGTTAGTGATGAAGAACAATAAAATGGTGATTTGTATATATGATGAGGAGAAAACTTAAATTTTCTTTACCTCATAGATGGGTTTGAGGCATATAAGCATATTTCAACTTGGGTAACCTTGTGGAATACTTTCCAGTAGGATAGAAATTTAAAGAATGGAGACAGGCAAGTTGATTTACTGATAGTTGTCTGCAATTTTAAACATAGGTATTTGGATAACTAAAAAGAAAGAAAAGCCCTCTCTTAATAAAGAGACCCAAGAGCTGTGACTGTTTTCTTCTTTGTTTTGACAGGAAGCAACCTTCATGGTCATCCTAAATCAAAACGGAGAAGAAAACTGACCTCACAGCTTCTTGCATTTCTACCTCCTGACAACAATCAAGTTTTTTGTAAAAATCAGCCTGAAAACTTTGCCATTGAACCACATGTTTAGCTCAAAAGTGCTTGGTGCCATCATTGGTGGTCAGAACAGATTACTAGCACAGCTCAAACATGTATCAATTGTTTCACTACGAAGAAAGTTGGAACTTTTCTTGCCATCAGCTACACAATTTCATACCAATGATATTAAGTTTAAAAAATCAAGGTAATTTCAAATCCCCCCTTTGCACGTGCTGTAAGTCACATATTTGTAATATAATTTCTGTTACTTTGGTTATTAGACATATATCAGATTTGTATTTCTGTTCTTTATTATCCAGTTGATGAAAATACTGTTGTTGCTTTGATAGTCATATTGCAAAACTGTCAACAAGACTAATTAGTGGTCTGTTTTGTTGACAAATTATTTTGTTGCTTTCTTTCTTTTACAAGAAAATAATATAGCCGTCCCTCGCTATATCACAGTTCACTTTTCGCGGCTTCACTGTATCACAGAATAAAAAATATTTACGTCTGATTAAGAGTTATAATTTTCTTACTGTAACAAATATATGGTAAGTTAGGGTGTAACACAAACAATTTCATATAAACATAAGTGTTTATTGTACTTTACAGGATAAGAGTTTTTGACAAGTTAAGTGTGTGTTTGTTTTATTTTTTTTTCATGAACAAAAACATTACTGTAACCAAACCTACCTCAGCTATACTATCCTAGCATAGCCTAACTTAACCTTGCAGGTATACAGAAGTGTACCGTAATACATTCACGGAGCACCAAACAGAAGGTGGAGAAGGGTAATACAGTAGAGGGAGGATTGATAATAGTATAGGGAAGGTTTATAATGTGCATGTAAATAACGAATTAAATACAGTGTCTGAACTTCGCAGATTTTCGCTTTTTGGGGGCAGTCATGGAACCTAACACCTGCGATAAACAAGGGAGTACTGTATTTGGAAATTGAGAATATGTTTGAGGTCTCTGACTATTCTTTTCCTATCTGTACATTTTCATACATTTAAATATGTGCAAAGAGAAGTAATTCATCTTTGTATTATTGGCAGCGAGCTGAAAAGAAGATTGAAGGCTGAGCGTCAGGCTCAGAAGAAATCAGAGAAAGCTGCATCTCAAGAAAATGCAGCGCCAAATGCAGCTTCGGCAGCCAAAGAGAAACAAGAAGATGATGAAGAAATTGACCCAACAGTAAGTACATCACTGTGGAATAATGTTTGATACATCAGAAATAGAGCAGTGTATGTTACATTTCCTTTAAAAATAGGGATTTCATCGTTATGCTATATGAAATAATTCTTTCCATTTTTAAATTTTCTTTCTATTTCTCAGGAATACTTCAAAATGCGTTCCCGCGCAGTGGCTGCCATGAAAGAAGTTGGAGATAATCCATATCCCCATAAATTTCATGTGGAGATGTCACTCACAGAATTCATTGAAAGATTTGAAAATATAGAAGCTGGCGATATTGTAGAGCAGGAGGTGACAGTGGCAGGTAAGAATTTAGGATTTGATTGTTTTTTGTTTTTTTTTTCTTTCACTTTTCACAAAAGTTAGACGGAGAGTGGGAAGATATGAAAGAAAAACAAAGTCTCCAAAAGTGGTTTAAAATGATCAATGACCTCACATCCTTCCTTTCATTTTTGGACTATTCTTTCATTTTCATAGATTATGCAGACCTACCTACCTTCCCGCCTTACGTGGGATCATCCCGCATTTCTACTCAGTATCCCGCCATCTCGCGCCATGAATAAAAATTCTCGCATTCGGACGAATTTGGATATTTTATACTGGTTTTTCCACATTTCATGCTTTGGCATCATTCTGAATGCGGCTGGAGTATAATTTTCATTCACAGTCCAGCAAGAAAAACTGCGTTCTCCCGTTCATTGCTATGGGCAGTGGTCCTGCCTGCTGCCGTTGCCAAGACCTGTGTCTGTACTCTGTACGTCAACAGTACATGCTGTAGCCCAGTCCGGACATGTAGTGTTGTGTGTTACACCCCGCCCCTCCCGCCTTCATGCTAAGTAGTCATTTATGTGCGCCCATCATTGATGATCTGATCATCGCTTGGCCCACAATCGCTCATGTAGTTCCTTTTTGAACCGAAATCTTTAACTAATCGTGGTGTCCCATCCCGCCCCTCGTTTTATGTGTTCACTTTCAGTCTGCTTGTTGCCGACCACGATGTAAACGATGTAGATCTAGATTCATCCTGGGATCTTTCACTCAAAAATCTGGTCGGATGCCGACCACATGTTTGGCTTACAAATGCATGTCTTTACGCATACGTCATCGGACAGAAGACGACGGGCTGCTCATAATGTGCATCATCATTTAAGCCTACTGGTATTGTCTGCTTACTTACGTAAGAGGAATGAAAAAAAAAAAAAAAGATCAAGTCTCTGCGATTCCGACATAATGTTGGTGTGAAATTTGACCGGCCTGTCATTCTATTCGAATGTCCCTGCCAGCACTCGTGATGGAGGTTGTCTCACTCACTGGCTATTTTCTGTCTATGAAATGGCTATTATGCCTACTGCTTTTTGTGATACCTATCACTGTCACTGCCAGAATTCAACTGCTTCACTGCCATATCATTTGTAGCCCAGTCAGTTTTCCTCTCTCCATCCACTGCCATCCCCTACCCACACACAGTCCCACCAACTGTGTGACCCCACCGGTACTGTCCTCTACTTTCCCATGGGCAGTCACAACGGTCAAGAATCCATTCATTATTACTAATTGTTACATGCAGAAGCAGATAGATGTAGCATTGGATCAAAGTGAAAGCGGGGATGTTGGGTGGCGGGCTGACCATGAATCTACCACCTACTCTCCTTCCCACTCTACAGTGAAGTGGTAGCGCGCCTTCTCCTTCAAAAATGTAAGAGGACAGCCCAAAAGAATAGAAATTTGTGCAATGAATTTCTAAACTTTTATGAATAGTGCAAAATGTACTAGATCTATACTTGAATTAAAGTAAAACTGTTCACTATATTATGAATCTGCAAAGATTGTAAGAAATGCAGATTTGATTTATTGTGTAATATTTATATCCAATGAAACCAAGTTCACATGCAGATATTCTATTGGTTTGTTATGTAATACATAGTAATTCTAGGTAGGAACTATGGGTTGGTAAATTTACCTCCTTTTCTCTGATTTTCCCTCCTTTTTGAGTCCAATATCCTTCCTCCGCTGTTGTGAGGGTAGGCAGGTCTGGATTATGAAGTTCGTCTATATATACACATATATTAGATCAGATGTTTCCTTTCTCCTCAGGTCGCATCCATGCCAAGAGGTTATCGGGGGCCAAGCTGATCTTCTATGATCTTAGAGGAGAGTCAGTCAAGATTCAAGTGATGGCAAATGCCAAGTAAGATTTTTGAAAGAATTCATGATCATCTTTGTCACTAAATCAGTAGACTGGGCCATTATGTAGAACAAAGGTCGGCAGATTGCGGCTTTTATTTAAGCAGACACTCTCTAGCTCTGGCCTAATACCCCCATGGTTATTTATTATTGCATCTAGCCTAATTTAATAATTGCGAGATAGAATGAAGCTTATATTTGACAAGTGAAAGTTGATGAGATAGATGTTGCTCCTCCTCATTTGAACCTGATATTTGATCTGTCTCAAAGAACATGCAACTTCATGTTTGCTATTGATCATACTTATTTTTTTAATAGAACAAGCTTTGCTTGGACACCTTGTTTCTTCTGGCATAGTGAGCCCTCTTGATCCTTGAAATGGTCCAGTGGTCCAAAAAGTTTGCCAACCACTGGTGTAAAGGCAGTGAAGGTCAATCTGTCTCTTTCTAAATAAAATGGGTCTCACAAGCCATATCATCTCTCTCTCTCTCTCTCTTTTTCTGTGACAGATAGGTTGGCCACTTAAATAAAAAAAGTTCAGCTCATTTAATGTTGTTTAGATAGACACTGAATATGACAGATTTTTAAAAAATTATACTGTGTGATACAGATTAGCTTTTTATATTTATTTTGCTTCATAATGGGACCATTGTGGGGGGGGAGGGGGGGGTTTGAGTTGTTTTTGTTTTGTTTTTTATGTCAGTTGGTAGAAATGTGCATCCTGACTGCAGCTGCTGTGTGAATTTTTTTTTTTTTTTTTTTGTCATATGCATTCAGTCATAAATTGTGGAGTTTAAAATTTTATATTACAGCTGTTACTATTCTCACATTTAATTTAATTTTGCAGACATTATGAAAGCATGGAGGCATATGAGAAAATAGTGGAGAAACTTAAGAGAGGGGATATTGTTGGTATCAGGGGAAAACCTGGTGAGTAAAAATTGATTTGCATGCAAACTGCAGATAACATTTGGATTCCATCTTAACAATCATAATTGTAACCATAGCATATACATCCATAGAAACACACAGAAATACAATGTGTGAGTTGGTTGTGTAATACAATGGTCAAACTGGCTAGTTAACTCCCACCAGTTCACGCATTGGGATTTCGTTAAAATTCTAACGATGGACACACCCCCTTTTTTGACGAGG
>JBCEWB010145426.1:0-10825 GCA_039654565.1 Peronia peronii | reverse complement strand
ATAGATAGATAGATAGATAGATAGATAGATAGATAGATAGATAGATAGATAGATAGATAGATAGATAGATAGGTGGTCTCCGTTATCTTTCCCATAGCACCAATTTTCTAATGAAGAAAAGAGATGAAAGCTAGAAGAAAATTGTTTCATGTGCCAATATCTACATCGAGGGCAGTCCTCCACTTTTGCTTAAAGACACCAAACAAACTGTCTCGACTTTTAATAGCTCCACTTTCCGTAGTCTTTAGAACTGGAGTCTAGCACTATCAGGCACAGATGTGTGAATGAGTTTGTCATCAAAGGTGCTAGAGCACTTAACTCGTGAAGATGAGTCATTTCCGTCGACTTCAGAATTCAAAGATACTCTGGCATCGGTTGTTCATTACGGAATCCGAGTGCTGAAGGAAGGAACCTGTCTTTACTTACGGTCTCTTCTGTCTCGTGGGAAAGGTGATGGCATATAGAAAGACAGAAGAGAGGGAAAAAAGATACGATATGCCTACAACAGGATTATGAACAAGGCTGGTATAACCCGAAGTAAAAGAGTGAATGACACTGTGAATGAAAAGACAAGAGAAGCGTTCAGTTGTCAAGACATCAAAGGCAGTTGGAGAACAAAGAAGGCACAATGATGGGAGGGACGTAGGGGAAGGGGAGATGACGTGGTCCAGGTATTATGTGTCTTCTCCTCGATCAAAAACGTACGCCGGAGGTTCGAAACTTACCAGGGATTTTTTTTTTTTTTTCACTGACTTTATAATCTATTGGCTTACTGGATCTAGCCCTCTTGGGCAAGGGCCAATATATTTCGGAGGGCCGGCGCGTGTACGTAATCCACCTTAAGGACCCTTTGGCAGTTAGAAATCGAATGAAGAATGGGCGGAGACGCCGCTGTCCGAGCAAAATTTTCAAAATCCAAATTATTACCCACAACAAATTTCTCTCACCAAACTGAACATGCACTCAAAGCCGGGATAATCCTAAAAATCTGCCTCCATAACCGCCAAGAAAGAAGGTGGAGCTGCAAAACCAGTACATACGCAAACATTCTAGAGATAAAAGTCTACATACATAATAATAAAAAATAATCAATGCTCAAGAACGATGGACACCGCCAAGATAGACAATCCCTGTTTTGCTGATTGTTCGGACATGTCCATCAATCTCCAGCATACAACACTTAATGTGACCATTCACAGTTATCATCGAACTCCATGAACATCAGGGGAAAAGATAAGAAGAAGAAAAGTAATCCACAATATGTTTACAGAAAATGACAGTCTCGATTCTCAGAGAAAGAAAACAACTCACAAAACTTAAGAAAAAAAAAGACCCCAAGAAATAGCACGAGTTAACATTAAAAATTTCTTTCTGAAATAGTAGATCAGGTCAGAGTAGTCTCTAAACGTGCTAACTATTGCTAAGAGAATAAATAGGCCGTTGCTCAGTAATTATATGCAGTTTTTGTTTCGAAAATAAAATGGAAACGGTGACTTCAGACATGAGGTATTCCGTTGTTTGTGTTTCTACTTGTGCAACATCCGAATTCTGTTTTCGGAAAGAATTTCACAACGTGTGTGTTTACACTTTTCTGAAAACGGAACAGACACGGAGGATTTCCATTACAAAATGAAATGCTCACTTAAAGATCTGTGTCCATAACGGGATATTTCAATTCTGTTAAAAGATAAAAATTCAAAAATCTGTTTTGTTTACAATGACATTGTTTGTTCAAAGCAGTTTCAGTAGTCCTTTCAATAAAAGTATAACATTCATATACTGTATATTACATGCATAACAGTCAATGGTTTTGTTTTTTGTTTTGTTTTTGTTTTGTTTTTTTTTTTCTCGGCAAATTTCATTTTCAAACAGGATAGTCTAGGCTCATTTGATTCGGAATCGAACATTTGATTTGAAGCTAGCGTTCAGTTTACAATGATCACGATCACTCATTTCTTTTTTTTTTTCTTCTTTTGTGAAAACTTGCCGTTGTATAAACAGAGCTCGCTTTGAGACGGAAAATCAGAAAGGTAGCAGAATCATGATCCACCCACTGCCAGCCATCTATTTTCGTTCTCGTTTGTTTGTTTGTTTGCTTGCTTGTTCTTTGTTCTAAAATTAGCAAAAGACAAAGACTTTAAATAACTTTCAATAGTTCTTTTTATTTTTTTATTATACACTTACCACCGGCGGGGTTTAAATTGCGATTATTTCTAGGCAAGCGTGCTCGGGTCACCTTTACCTTCAATATACATGTATATGGAGAAAATATCTCACTGCCGTTATATACTTTGCTTTACGATGCGAATTCTTGAACTTATATCTAAAAAATGCCATGTCACCCTCAAAAACTAACACACGTCATCACACCTGCTGATCGTAAATCTATCACTGCGCATGCAACATGCAGGTGAATGAATGGTTTTCGCAGCTGGAGAGGGGGTGGGGGTGGGGAGAGGGACATAGCGGCTTGACGTAACTCTTGTTGTGCCCAAGCTTTTTGACAAGATCTGGTTATACGTGATCATAAACATGATGGCCTTTAGGTGAAACCCGTCTTGTTATGAATGATTGTGTAATGAAAGGAACATTTTCAACACGGCTTCTTCATAATAGTTTCAATACTCCTTAACACTTTAAAAATTCTTATACAATTATACAGCACATTTCCTGGGTCCAAACAGGTCCTAAATCGTACAGCAGATGTCAGCTTTTAATGATATGCATTTAACTCAAAATTGAAAATGTTCGCCATATAACTGGTTTTCCTAAAGTCCACACGACCTTGTTTTTATTTGTTTTGATTTTTTTATTCATTTTTTTTCAGTCGTTCAATACCGACTCTTTCCACATGCTATAAAAGACAGGCAGAGTTTGAATCAAGGTTGGATTTGAATATCACCGCCCATTCAGCAGCCCTCAAGGTCATCTCGGTGGTGTTCAAGGACAGGTTTACCACCGGCGGGGTTTAAAGTGAGATTATTTCTAGGCAAGCCTTCGGCCAGATTCACTGCCAAGGTCCGTCTAAAGCATATTGCTAAACTCGTTTGTTTTATTACGACAGAAAAATAAATGTCTGGAGACTATCCTATCTATTGACCATAAGATTCCCCTAAAACCTCCACAGATCACAGGATGCCCCTTATATTCCCATAAACTACAAAATTCTCCCTAAACTTCCACAAATTATAGCATAACTCCCCTCAAATTCTACAAACCAGAAAATGCTCCTGAAATTTCCAAAAACGACAAAATTCAAATTTGC
The DNA here is from genome assembly GCA_039654565.1 of Peronia peronii. NCBI lineage: Eukaryota > Metazoa > Mollusca > Gastropoda > Systellommatophora > Onchidiidae > Peronia > Peronia peronii. Next base: position 7,560 of record JBCEWB010145426.1, on the reverse strand, counting down.
ACAGAGCACAAGATTTCCCTAGAAATTCCGGAAACAATAAGATTTTTCCTAACCCCCCCCCCCCCACCCACCCCACCCCACACAACATACACACACCACCACCACCACCACGACCACCACCAACACCCCCAACAAACTACCCTTATGATTTCCCTCAAGTTTCTACAAACCCTCGAATTCCCCTCAAAAGCCCACAAACCACAAGCTCTTCCCCGCAAGATTCCCCCTAGTCGCAGACTCTTCTCCAAAGCAGTACAAAGTTCGCCATAGCCCGCGTTTTTCTCTGTTATGTCCTTACAATAATGGACATGAAAGTGTCTGATCTTGTCTCTGGTAATCGAAGGCTTAACAAGAAAAAAAAATCAGCAAGGTGTCTCCTTTGAATCTTCTTCGACTTACATGACCTTGGTACTTTTTTTTTTATTAACTCATTAAGACCCCTGGTCGTCTTCGTTTTAAGACAGAGTCGAATTTTCATAAATTCACCATATGCGTAAGATCGTTTGTGCTGAGTGAATATCGATTGTGCTCTAAAATCGTTCTTCAAATGAAACATTCAGTATGGCGTTCGCTTACAGTCTTCCGGGACCTTGTCTAATCGTGCATCAGATATGAGACTCTTGAGTTGTGGAGAGTTAAGAACCATGTCGGCACCGCGTACATACCTGAAGTACAAAAATCCCACGGGTCCATAAATCAAATTTTTGATAATTCAATGTCCGATCGATCTGACTATCTACTCTGTATAGTTCGACCTCCGATCTCTTCACATCGCCCCTTTGCTCCTCTTTACCACAACAATATCTGCACTCGATCGGCCCGATATTGACTCCCTGAGGCCGTGAGAAATTCTTGCTCTGAATGAGACAAGTTATTCTCGGCCTGAATCTGCTCTGATGTATTTTGACAAAACTCCCCTTTTGTGTATCACACTTTAATTATAGAAGTGTGTGTAGGGGACCCATGGTGCCCATTTATCGGCTGGTGGATACATAGATAGACATCATATTGCCAATGTAACTTTCGTTCCAAACATGGCGGCGGCTATACACGTCGAGTGTACCTTCAATGTTAGGGCAAGGATTAGATGTAGCGTTAAGTTTAGGGTTGGGGTTAGAAAACGGCTGTTCAATAGGCATTATGGTGCTTATCTATCGGTGGCCGTTTAATTATTTAATTCAAATATAACTTTGCATTTCATTAAACAACAATAACCTAGTACACCACGAAATTTTCTTCATATACCATGTGTTAAAAGAGAGATTGCAGGACTAGATCTTGATTTTGTTGAAACACAAATTGTCAGACACAAGGCATTTTGTCAGAGAATGTACGCACGTTAGTATTGGGTAAATCTCAACTTGTCGTCCCAACACTTTCCATTCATGTTATTATCGTGACCCTGGCATGATCTGTCAATCTCGACATATGAGGTATGAAAGACAGACCGTGCAAAGTGAAAATTAATGTGAAGTGGATTCTAGACGAGACTGAAAGCCATGTAGGAATAAATACCGACACATAATGTGGCCTTACACGACTCTCAGCTCCGCTTGGTAATACTGGAACAGTATCAGATTATGCCGATTTTGTATAACTCTATAAAGCTTAACCTTTTCTCTCTTCTTTATTATGCATATTATAGCCTTTCAGTCCTGCGAAGATAGAAATATCACGGCTTTAATTGGCTGCGCTGTTTTTCGTGAGAAGAACTTTGTAGGTAAAAAATCTGGAATTTGGAAATTTTGCGCTGACAGCGGTGTCTCCGCCTATTCTCCATCGCATTTGCAACTAACAAAGGGTTCTTTAAGTCCGCAACTTACACAATTAATCCTGGTTGTGGAAAGTGGGGAGAAGAAGGAAGAAGGGATAGATAGTAAAGATTAGCACTTGCTTGATTTGTCAATGACTCAACAGTCCCCTGACTTCTCTGGTTGGGAAGCCCAACGTCTAGCCTTCTCAGTGAAGAGAGAATATATTTCGGAAATCCCGCATGTCCGTCATGCACGTTAAAGGCCATATTTTCAAATTTCTACCTACAAAAACCTCTTCTCACCAAACTGAGCACACAGTTAAAACCGAGATAATCCAACTTTCCTAGGATTGAAAGGCTACATGTAACAACAACAACAACAACAACGTATATCTTGTATGAAAGGGCAATGATACAAAGACCAAGATAAACAGACAAACAGACGGTATTAGAATAAATATCATCTTCACAAATTATGAACATTACTTCTTTGTCATTTTTCTCCCATTTGGAACTTCCAATACGTTTGAAATTAAAAATATTTACCTTTTTATTTTAAAAACCGACAGACCTTCCACTATAATGTTATGTTACCGAGATCTTTTCTTTTTCTCTTTCCTTTTTCTTTTTTTTTTTTCAATCTTAACAAAGTGGAGCTTCCTTAGTTTTCCACCTTGAATATATCTGACATTTTCGTTGATGCTAAAATAATTATATCCAGCTTCATATGTCTGTTCTTCAATTAACTAAGATTGCAAGACTAGAAGCAAATCTGTGAAAATGCGCAAGATTTTTTTATTATTATTATTTCCTTTTTGCATATCAATGTTCATTTCCTTAATTGCGTATTTATTCTGCGATGTTCCTGGTGTTCCAAGATTGATGCGGTGTTGAAATAGGCCCACTTCACCGTCTGATTACCTAAGATTACAGCCGAGTTAACGGGTGCAATTCCTGAGAGCTGTTTCAGAATCAAACCTCTGGCAGGTTTCCAAAGTTATCTCTCTAAACCACGTGTAGAGTTTACGGACTGGATTTCTCAACTTAGGCTTCATCATCAAACTGGGCAAGACTCACGAGTCAGTTAGCTTTTTTGAAAAATATGTCTGCCCCAATTAACGGGTACAACTTTCGGTAATGAAATACAGATGTAGAAAGCAAAGCACAAGGAGAAAACTATCTTACTTTCATTAATAATTTCTAACGCTTAGGATTTCTCATAGCAGTAATATTTATCTGACAAATTTACGATCACGCATTTTATAAACGAAAATGACAACAACAAAAAATAATCCTTTCGTCACATTTTTTTTTCATTAAAACCGGTTAATAAATTCTGTCTTGAAGTGATCAGAAAGGAAGAAAAAAAGCTTCACATTTAAGTTCCACATTTTTCGACTAAAACAGTACGTGTAGTTGTCTCGATGTGGAGTAAAACTTTGATAAACAATGGAATAAACATTAAATATGTACTGGTTAGATGTGGCGCACATCCCAAAGTGGCGAGCAACGAGAGACACTAAATTAATATGAGATACTGATAAATCGATTTTGATGACAAGTTTAATTTGTCGTTCCTTAAGAGACTGTCTTCTCTTTATCTAGCCAAACCTTGCTCTGGCTCGCGAAAACTAAGTTACTAAATAAATAAATAAACAAATCAGTAAATAAATAAAGCGTTACCGCACAAAAAATCAAGATAATAGTATACAAAAAAAGGAAAAATCTCCATACAAAAAGAAAAAATAATAAATAAAACTTCTGTGAGTAAATATATATAGAAGCGAAGCAAAATCATGTCAATAATTCACAGTTTTGGACAAGGAAACATTAACCAAAGTGAGCACTGAGAAAGAAAATAACGAAATTAAAACTTTTTTTTTTTTTAAACACAAACCACAAGGGAACAAAAACTGAAAAAAAGACAGCATGCAAAACATACGATATTCCGGGAAAGATCGGCTACGTTCAGGGGGCAAGACGGTAGCGTCAGCTGTAATCCATCAGATGATCAGCGATGCTCACAAATCGCCTGGCATCACCAGAATGAACTCACGCGGGTGTCTGAGCCGAGAACACCTTCGAGTGAGGCCGCACATAACTGTGGATCTAACAAACTGCTCACCACACGGCCCGACGTGGCTGGCCTGCCCCATCAGACCAGATCACACACGTACGAACCAACGCGCTTCCTCGGCGTTCACACCGCTCACTAATTGCTTCTGCAGGTTGTTTATGCAAGCGCTCGCTCGCCTCGCTCTTCGAAAATCCTCGCGGGTTTTGAAAAACAGTGTATGCACGACGTGAAGCTCTGGTCTTGTGCGGCCTAACGCCTCGACTAAATATGGAAAGAGTAACCTAACCTCCGCAACAGTGTCACCACCGAGATGTTTACGATCAATATAGTATGTTATAATTTTCTCCTATCATATAAAGACAAGATAAGAAAAGATAAAAGAAGACAACCTGTATTGTCCTCAAAGGAAAGTTAGTCCTACAACAGTTGATGAAACATACGTACATGAAACATACATTTCACAAACCCACGCATATAGACCAACAGAGATCTTATGCATAAACATGACTAATGATCCCAGATTATTGCATTTGCCATGAAATACTTCCGGTTTGCCAAAATCATCATGGTTGATTACACCCCATCAACCTAGAAAACACTATAGTCTGTTCTAAGAGCCTTGTCTAAACACCAAAGAAGTCAAGATCAGGTGTGATAATACATTAGACTTCCATGTCGGTTCAGCCATTTTTTTTTTTTTTTAAAGACAGACAGAAAAACGGAAGCAAAGTTTGGTCAAATAACTTTAACAAACTTCTCGCACTGAAGAGCAATTAGCTAAGTAAGAAAAGTTAATTGGTGAACAAAATCAGAGGAGAAATGGATCGGAAATTGTGTGATGCACGTCATGTTTAAAATAGGAACACCTATTTTAGTGCACGCCTTTTAGACACTTATTATATACCATTTATTCGTAAATATGAATGAGAAAAAGCACTCTTTTTTCGCCATGAATTCTAGATTTTCTATATTTATTTGGGTCTTCACAATGCGTGGTTTACATAGAGATCATAAGCATTTCTTTTAGGATTATTTATAAAGGTAAACAGTGAAGTTTTTCTTTCATATTATTTAAAACAGTGAACCACTGGGATTTTCAATAACTGTTTATTGTGTTTCTAATGGTGATTCATAATCAGTTGCACTGACTCGTTTCTGAACTTTGTTTTTCGGAATGTTAACAAACCGTGAAGAATAACACAAAAACCAAAAACGCCTGATGAATCAAAATTTCAATTCCCACACATTTCACGGCTGAGCACTTAACATTATTTTCTCACTCGCTTGAACAAACTCATAAATTGGCTATGATAACAAACAGGGCGAGCTCAAACTTGACATCTCGGAGGAGCTGCTTTATCTCGGGCTAGTAATGGAGTTCTTCCGTTCTCGACCAAGACTCGGGAGGTCGCAGAGTAAAATAAGAACACTCGTGTGTTCCTGGTGTTCTCTACCACAGATTGAGGTCATGAAGTTAAATACAAGAATGCTGTAAGCGTTTCCATTGTCTTATACAGAATGAGAGGCCAATGGATGAAATAAGAGAAAGGAACACCGAGATTCTGAGCTCAGATAAGAAGTAAAGAATAATAGCACAGAATGAGAAGTGCGTAAGTAAAATGAGAAAAGAAACACAACGTTTGGCTCGATTGTCTCCTATGGAATTAGGAGATCGATGGCTAAAATAAGAGATCAATATAGTGCTTTTAATTCTTTGTCGATGAGTGAGATAAGAGAATACCATGGCTCCCACGTTCCAGGATCCAGAATGAGAAATCGGTGGATGGTAAAAATAAGACAGCAGCTCCTTCCGTTCTCTTATAATTAATGAGACGTCATTGATATTATAAGAGAATACTGCAAGTTCTGTCACTGAAGAATGCATGAGATGTTGACGGGCAAAATAAGAGAACGCAATGATTCCTTTTGTTCTCTTATAGTACCGAATGAAGAGGTCGGTTACTGAAATAAGAGAAGACTATATAAGTTATACCACTGAAGACTAAGGAGTTGCTTTTAAGAGAACATTAGCTCCTTCTTTTATCTCTTACAGACTGAAGAGGTCGGTGAGTAAGATCAGACATCACAATGTGACGGCTTGTAGCTCCGCACTGTACACACACGCGATATGTTTATTTCCTTACTCCACTCTACCGTAGAGGTCTCTGAGTACTTGACGATCCTCTGATAATAACGATAACAATACATTATGGATACTCCTATCGCAAAACCACGTACATGACAGTGAACGAACTTTACAAGGGGTGAAAAAAAACAAAAAACAAATACAACAAAATAAACAAGCCAGCTACGTTAAAGAAAGTCAATGGATAGGCCCATCTCAAACTCAGACAAGATGTCCAATTCTTTTTGATATCATAATATACAATGTCAGCTTTTACCTAAAGATATTCGTTTGTTTCTGTTGGGGTTTAACGGCTCATCAGCACGATAACGGCTATATTGTGCCTACATAAAGTATTCACAGGTAGATATAGACTATAATTGTATACATGTATTTATAACTACATAAAAGTATTCCTTAATACCAAAAAGTATTGCATGCAGTCCTACTTGCACACTTGACAATCTTGTCCTCGAACTGTCTACATCTGATCGCTCCATAAACATGACATTTTTTTCCGTTTTGGCACAAATCATAAGGAAATCATAATGTTTGTCACTATAATCGCAATGTGGTAGTTAATTAACTTTAAAAAATTAATGATTACGATAAATTTGCAAGGGTTCACAACTCTGCATATTTTTCAAAAAGATACAAAATGGCATCTCTTGATTGTCGCTATTTTTTATTCATGGCCAAGAGAATTAATTCATCTGTCTGCAAACAGAAAGCAAAAGTGAAAAAGGAAGATAGAAAAATTATTCCTTAAATTCTTAGAAAACTTGGTACTCCAGAAACGAAAATTAACCCAAAAACTCGAGTGTGGGAACCTACGCTATTTGGTCTGAAGTGTGCCACTATACTGTAAATATACAAGCCTGTTGCCGTGATCTTACGGTAATTTACGGTAAATTTACAGCACTACCTGGCTCGAGCCAGATAAAACATCTTATAAACAAATACCGGCTCTGGAACAGCCAGCCCAGTAGACCTCAATAACCTTTCCATCCCAGAGATGCATGATGAACAGATGCCGGTTATCCAACTTTCCCAGCTATATACACACTTTCATTGACCGGAGAGTCCCGTAAAAATTTGATCCCTAGTGTTTACTTCATCCAGATAATTCGTGAAATCCTACTTAAAACCACCAGGTATCTTTTACACCTTTCCTTTCGCACTGACAAAAAGATGCCAATATCAAATAAATCTTCTCTCTTTATTCAGTCCTCGATGATGTGCCCCATTTCCCGAATTCATTTTCTTATCCGGCGGAAGAATGGTGGGCGTAATCAGAGTCAGGCTGCTAATGTCACCGGACTAAAGACGTGTGGGAGTAGATCCAGTGCACTTCCTGTTTTTATCGCCTTATGTTTCCCTCATTTTGCTCCCCACCCTCTCCAACTCTCTCTCTCTCTCTCTCGCTCACTCTCTGGGACTCCCCGGTCCTGCTTTGTCTACCAATGAGCCATTCTGACCTTAGGCCGAATTACTTCCCTTTGTAGGGTGTGTGTGTGTGTTGTGTGTGTGTGTTGGGGTTTAACGACACATCAGCACGATTACGGCTATATTGTGTCAAACACGGTAAAATATGTTTACACGTCA
>JBCEWB010145415.1:0-10825 GCA_039654565.1 Peronia peronii | reverse complement strand
CTGGTCTACAGTCGGGTTCACCAGAGGAACTTCTGGAGCTAGAGTCTAAGTGGATATGGACCCTAACGTGTCATTCAATCTGTGGTGGATTGAATATAGATGAACCCTTTTTAAGAAATCTCCGTTTTAGCAACTAGTGCATTTCCGCCCACTCCTATTTCACTTTTCAGGGAAAACTGTGTATCTTTTTTTGAGGGATTTAGACAACTGTGCTTTTGGATTGTTTTCAAATTGTTGATATACTTAGGGTATAGCTGTAATTTACCCTTAATATTAGACCTGATGATTTTGGCCTTATTGCATAATCAAAAGGAGAGCGCAATTTGTTTCCAGAGTGAAAGACAACACAGTCTTCGCTGATGTCACTCTCAGACATAATATTAAAAAATTATATATATGCCAAACCAATAAAACACACTGACAGAATAACAATCTTACATATATTCATTTGATTTGACCATTGTAAATCAGCAGTTATGAAAATCTAAAAATGTACTTCTTTATTTCCTTTTTTAAAGAACGTTGAAAAGCCTCTCCTATACTACAAACAAATTATTTCATTAACATTTCCTTCCGTGTACTGCAATATCTTATTTACGTTTTATATATTTTCATTATTGCCCCAACGAAGAGCCAAGCGGATTCGAAAACTTGGCCAGCGCTATTAGTTTATTTTATTAAATCAATTCAAAATTCTTCTTATTGTTTTTCAACTTTTTTAATGTATTTGATTAGTTGTAAAATGATGATGATGATAATGATGATGAGGAACTTCTGGAGCTAGAGTCTAAGTGGATATGGACCCTAAAGTGTCATTCAGTCTGTGGCGGATAGAATATAGATGAACCCTTTTTAAGAAATCTCCCTTTTAGCAACTAGTGCATTGCTTTCCGCCCACTCTTATTTCACTTTGTAGGGAACACTCTATATCTTTTTCAAGAGATTTCGACAACTGTGCATTTGGATTGTTGTTTTATTGTTCATGTACTTAGGGTATTCCTGTAATTCATCCTTTAGTATTAAAAATGATGATTTTAAAATTATTGCGTAATCAAAAGGAGAGCACAATTTTGTTTCCAAAGTTTAAGACAGCACAATTTCCCCTGATGTCACTCTTACTCTTAGAGATAAATATTAAAAAACCTATATGTATGACAAACGAATAAAATAGTCTGACAATAACAGTCTCACACATATTCATTTGATTTGACCATTGTCAATCAGCAGTTGTAAAGATCTAATTGCTCTGGAAATTTTTTTTTTTAATTTCTTTTTTAAACAATTTTGAAAAGCCTCTCCTATACAATAAAAAAATCATTAAATTAACATTTCCTTTAGTGTACAGCAATACCCTATTTACATTTTATATGTTTTCATTATTGCCCCCACGAAAAGCCAAGCGGGCTCAAAAATTTGGCTAGCGCTATAAATTCGTTTTATTAGCTCAATTCTAAATTTTTCATATTGTTTTTCAACTTTATTTGGTGTATTTGATTTGTTGCCGATGGACAGTCGTCTTGATTTTAAGACATTTTTCGTAAAATAACGTTAATGATGATGATAATGATGATGATGATGATTTCGCCAGCGAGATCACTTTACTTTACTAAATCAATACCAAGTTCATCATATTGTTCTTCAACTTTTTTTTTATATATTTGATTGGTTCCTGGTAGACAGTAGTCTTGTTTTTAAGACATTTCTTGTAGATGATGATGATGATGATTATTGTTATTGATAGACCATGTTAACATTTTCTATCGATTTTGGTGATCATATTAGAAGAAAACAGTGAAAAACGTCGACTTTCTTAAACGGTTGCCATGGCAACGCTGTCATCCTGTATTTTGTTGTGTCTTAAATAGCCAAAATCAAAATCTATGTAATCGATCAAATTTCAAGGGAACTTGAAACAAAACCTACTGAACATGTTTTTTGACGTCATATTCATTTTTGTTTTGAAAATGGCATGTCGTGAAATTTCAAATCTTGTCGTTGTTTATATCCTAAATTTTTGCTCTGAAAGTTACACCCGAATGGGCCGCTCGTACGCACTTTTTGAACTTGTTATGAAAATGATGTAGGCCAAAGATAGTTAGAATCGGTCTAGAGGTTTTTTGTTTTTTTGTTTTTGCTTTTCGAAAAATTGACATGGATTTTTTTTTTTTTTTCGGCTTTTCGACTCAAAAAGTTGTATTTTACATACCGTTCCTATTTCTATGGCTTCTCTGTCTTTTCTGAGCCTTTTCCTGGCTTTCTGAACATATCTTTTCTCCATATTGTTCCCTTATCCCCCCACCCTATTATCATATATTGTTCCAATAGAGTCTTTTCCGGGTTCCTGAGGACCTATATGTAGCCTCCATATCTTTAGCTGTCAAGACCAAGAATGTCTTGACCTTTAGTATGGTTTTAGTCTTGTCCACAACCGAATCCTGAGCAGCAGAAAAAAAAAGCAAATTTCAATATAGGACTTGGAAGTTCATTTTAGAATGCCCGATCAAAGCTTACACTGTAATCAACAGGTTTTCTTTTCGCCTTGGAGTGGTCATCCAGTATTCATCCCTGGCACTGGCACTCATCTAGATATCCGTAGAAGACGTCACAATCAAATGTTTTATGCACTCTTTGCCTATATATAAGCAAATAGTCTTGATCTGCCACTGCATGTAGCAGCCAGAGGGAGCCAAATCCTGGTTGACAGTAGGCTAGGACATCACTTGAACGACCATATGTCAAGGGCCTTGGAATGGACATATCCATTTTTTAATATCATTTTTATATTCAGAAAAGGCGAGACTTTTAAAAGGTAAGAAAAACCGAAAAGGCATTTTTTTTATTTTATTTTATTTATTTATTTAATTAATTATTTATTTTAGCAAAAACCATATTTCAGGACCAATCTCCCTCGCCTTAAAAATTGGATATGTCCATTCTAATGTTTTGACCAGTTATCATTCAACGCATGGCCCAACTTACTGTCGACCAGGATTTAGCTCCACCTGGTTCTTGTCTGCAGTGTAGATCGCCACTATTTGGCTGCATACATGCAAAGTAATGATAAAAACACTTGTTCATGATTTAAAAAAAAAGAAACAAAACTTGTTTATGACCTGTGCTAGCAATATTTTGAGCTCTAGTGCCAGGGATGAACATTGGATGACCCAATGGAGGAAAAAAAACAAACTTACCATCACAGAGATTATCAGTGTAAGCTTTCACAGGTAATAAAAACGAACTTCCACGTCCCACAAAAAAGAAGTTTTTGGTTTCATTTCTATTGCTTCAGAGCACAGTGTTGTGGACTACATGCCGTAGAAAAAGTCAACACACTCTTGGCGTGGACAGAGACAGATATGGAGGCCATACATATGTCCTCACGAGCCAAGAAGTGACATCATGCAAGCCCCTATAATGATGGGTATAGGGAACAAAACTAGAGATAAAATATGCCAGAAAGCCAGAAAAAAAAAGACACAGAAGTCATTGCAATACAACTAGTATGTGAAAAAAGATTCTGGGGTTAAAAGCCAATAATAATAAAAAAAACTCCCCCATGTCATTTTTTTGCCTGCCATAAATTTCTAACCGTCTTAGGCCCAGTGTATCATACAAGCTAGCTGGGCTGAAATCAAATAGCTCTAATTTATACCAATTCCTAGGTAAGCACTGCTTGCATCGTGCTATTCGTGGATTACAAAATTCAAGACCCATGTTTTAAGATGATCCTTGCACAGGTTTGTTCAGATGGTCAATTCAACGCTTGCCCCGTTTCATTATAATAGACTTCTGAAGGCGGTCCAGCTGCAACAAAATACAAGCCAACTGATTTGTTCTTTACATAATTCAATTCTTTACACTTTTGCCATACATTTATATGTGATATTGTAAAGTTTAACTAATAATAATAATAATTATTATTATTAGTTTTCAAAAACTAACATTTCATATGTGGTACACTGAGACTTTGTTGAAAGGATGATTTTGTATTATATATGATACAAACATAAATCTGACATAAAGTTGCAAATTGTTTTGAAAAAGGTTTTTCCAGAATGTTTGAAAAATGTATACGTATGACAAAAAGCAGTGAATTCGCTAAGTTTTAAACAAACAAAGCATATTTTCAACACAGAAAAGAAACGTATCATTATTATGTGATACTTTTTTTTTTATTCTATCATTTCTTCAGTGACTCAACGGTCCCCTAAAAGAAAATTGGGATGGGTTGGCCCCACAATGCGCAAACCACCATCAACGTCATCCGGCAACCATTGGACTGGAACCCACAAGGAAAACGAAAAGTTGGCAGACCTAAACAAACTTGGCGAAGAAGTCCGGACGCTGAAGTGAAGGCAGATGGAATGACATGGGCCGAGCTGGAGAGGATCTCCCAAAACCGCGGCCATTGGAGAAGTGCTGTTGTGGCCCTTTGTTCCCGAGAGGAATCTGAGACTTAACTAACTCACTCACTCAACGGTTCCCTGTACTTCCTCTACTTAGGCAAGCCCAATGTCTAGCCCTCTCAGATAAGGGCAAATATCCCGTGTGTACGTTACGCCCTTGAGGAAAAAAAAAAAACAGTAACTCTGGAGGAATTGTCTCATGATTTTCTTTGGCTGAATTCATAGTGCAATTGCTTCAAAGAACTCGTCGTAAATGCCATGATTGACACTGAATAAGAAGAGGTGCGTACACTAAAAAGAACATCGCACTAAAAACAGTAACAAAAGACTTTATTGGCAGCACAGCAGTTCTGGAAGAGGAGAAAAGAGGAATCTAGCACAGTTCCAAGTTTTGAAGAAAACTAGTTAAACTAATGTGAAGAAAACCCCGTAGCTGATATTCTGTGTCATCAACTGAAAGAAATTATGACGGACTCCATGTAAGAATGCCTACCTTGATGACGCTGTTCAAATGCCGCAGCTTCTTTATAAAAAACAAGGAGGGGGGGAGGGGGGGAGAGATGCAAAGATTTACAAGAAGTTCATGAAATGTAATGTCTGACTGTACTTAAACAAATACAACAATTATTTTACGACACTCTCCAGACATAAAATATGAACCCTGTATTGGTCTATTGCATCACATAATAGTATGAAACAATTCCCTTACTTTTTCCACGTGATGAAGAAAAACAAAAAGCCATTAAATATTTCATAAATGATGTTTTTGTCACCAAACATTCCCTAGCATTTTAGGCACTTGATTTTACAATAAACAGATTGTATTCTAGACAAAGATTAGACCATCTTTGTTTCCTACCATATATGATATAGCACCTTCTACATCCCAGTGTATCAGAGATGATACATTCTAGTACGTAACACCCAAACATGATCTTCTTCATTTTAGTCCCTAAATGTCTCACTTGGACTCATTAGACAAGGATTAATAAAGTAATCAAAGTAAATAAAAGTAATTTGTTTTTCTTTACTTTCTTTTTTACCTACAGGTTTAATTTCTAAACCGGCTCCAACCAAATATGTTATACACCATTTTCACAACAAGACCAAGGGAATATGCATATGCAGCCCATTTGGCTAGTAACGCTGAGATGAAAGAAACGGTTTTAACATGAAACCATATGGTATTTTCAAAAAATTCTAGAAAATGTTCTTTTGCATAGGAAGAACTGAAGACATGCAATCTTGAAATACTATGTTAAACAACACGTTCACAAAATTTTATATCCATTGAAAGCTGACAAAATAGATAAAACATAAAGATAGGCATTTTCGGGAAACGAAAATCCAAGATGATGGTGTTGTCATTTGAGAAAGTCGACTTTGTTTTTTCCCCAATATGAATAGATCAGGGGAGTATGACGTTGCACTTCCGAATAGGCCAATCTTTCTTGAACCCAACTTCGAAGGCTAGATCTACATACGTCACACTTCCGCGTCCGCCCAATCTTTGTTGTTGTTGTTTACACTTTTACGACAATGGCTGAAGAGGAAAATTGCTTGAACCCAACTTCGAAGGTTAATATGGAATAAAAATCAATATCGGGGATCCTTGAATCAGGAGTGTGAACGGAATGATAACAGTACGTTTTTTTTTCCCACCCTTTTCGTTCGGTGACTTTGTGTGGCAAACGTAGCGTGGAACACCAGAATTTTGATCTCGATTTAGATCTAGATCTCTACACAGCATGGCCGTTCAAAGTAGCCTAACCTGGTTGAAATAATAACATCCTATGATCTAGTATGTAAATCTAGTCATACTACTTTACTGAATGACATATTAGTGAATTATATCGAATAGTATTGTATCCCAATCGAATTCTGAAAATTGACTGAAAATAGATCTAGATCTAACTATTCTGACTAGAATGTCTGCGATCCTCCAGATCTAGATCTAGCTCTATGGTCTAGATCTGGCTTGTCGATATTGGTTTTTAAAGTCTGAGTGGCATTTAACGTTTGTGGTACTGTCGGTCTCATAGTTTTTGTGAAGCATTGCGTTTTATATTCATAACAGTACCTAGATCTAGATCTAGATTTGATTCGGCAGGAGTTCTTAAACGATAGAATTAGCTAGGTAAAAATATGCTTTGATTTTGATCAATAATGCTTAACTAAAAGAGATACTTAATAGTTAATGCTCTTGCTTTCTTAATGTGCACATCTGTAGGTATGAAAAGAAGAGCTTTTCTGATTTCATTGTTATCAATGCATTTAACGGATTCTTCATAAACTTTCTATCAGAGACAAAAGCTATATAATGTTCAAGCTTAAAGTTTAAAAGCAGGATTTAGAATAGAGATACTGACAAAGTGATAAAGTCACTTGATAGATATATTTTATTATGAATTGTTACAAATTCATCACTGTTCATTCTCTCTCTTTTCTTTTTTTTTTTTTGTTTGTTTTACTATATGGCCTCTGTTTAAAATCTGATTTTAAACAAACTTTAATTGAGTTTGACTGTGCAGTGAATTATCTATTTTCTACACTGATGATATTGTAATCCAGAATAAATATATAGATAACATTGGTCTTTTCATATCATCATAGCATAGAACCAATTTGTAGGAAAAAAAAGATTTCTCACAGACATTTGGTACTTCTTGTATTTATAAATGAGTATAAATCAATGCTCGAGAAAATGACATGCTTATAAGGATTTCAGTACTAGATCTAGATCTGTCATTTAAGATTGTAAATGTCACCAAATATGTCACAAGTCATATCACATCCACTTGCAAGAGTAATTTACAGATTTAAACAAAGCTGGATTTGCATGCTGAATCTAAACTTTTGGCCGCAAAAGAAGAGATTGTGTGTGTATGTATGCAAGCATGAATGCGGGAAATACATTTAAATATTTGTCTTGCCACTTAAGTCTATAATGTCAGCATTTCACTGTCAATAATATTGCAGGATCTCAATTTTTTTTTTTTTTTTTTTAGGTTCCATTTTTTTCCAACATGTGTTACATCATGTAAATCCAATCAAATTTCATTTTAGGGAACATCAGACATTTTCTCAATTTTTTAAAAATGTATTTTATATGTAAGTACCGTGTTATTAATTTTAAGTAAAACGCATCACAACACATGAATCTGATAATGAGGGCAATGCTGGATTTTAACAGAACATGAAGACAAGATACATTTTGTATATTTAGTGAATACCAAAGAATACAAGAAAAGCTGAATTAAAACTCTTAAAGGTCGAGACACTAGATACAGATATAGATTTAAATCTAGATCTGATTCTATCTATTAAGTTGTGTTTTATATTTTGAGTTCACTAGACCTAGATCTAGATTTAGATTTAGATCTAATTGGAATGGAACTGACATAATATCAAGAGCTAAATCTTGATTGATTTCGCCTAAACACTGATCTAGTATCTAAATCTAAATCTAGATCCTCGATCAATGTTTAGATCAATCAAGATCTAGAAATCTAGATCCAGATCTAGATATAGATCTTTACCTAAATCTTAGAGATGATAGTCTATCATTATCAAATGCATTAATTGTGGTGAAATGTACTGTATAATCTGAACTTGACTTAAGAAAGCAATACAAACGAGAATGTATAGCCAAACACTACTTCTAGCGAAGATGAAGTTTTAAATGTTTTCAGCAAACTCATCTTGAACAGCTGAGCTGTGGAAAGGCTAGATCTAGTCTTGAAACAATATATTGATTTGATGTTATCGCTCCAGTAACATTCGCAGATATTGAAGGATCCTCGCTATTGGTTACATCTAGATCTAGATCAATATCTGTCTTTTTAGCATTGAGTGCTTGTGGCGTCTTATCTACACAGCTGATTTGTGGTGAGCACAGCTCAAAGTGCTTTTCAGACTTAGTTTCAACAAGCCCCTAGTGGTAGATCTAGATCTAGACCTAGAGGGCTAGGGCTAATTGCGGTTTGTCTGGTGCCCCCACTTTTTTTTTTTTTCCCTCCGACCCCGCGGGGTCACACTCCAAGCAAGGAATGGACACAAACACGGAATAGAGCTAGACTATATGCCGAATTCGATGGAAAATTTAAAAATAGTTCATCTGTAATAGTAATTTTAAAAATGACCTTCAGGACCTCGTTTCCCCCCCCCCTCCCCCCCCCCTGCATCTCCCTCCAATTAAATGTACCTTAGGAAAGACCTTTAAAGAAGGGGAGATGTTGCAGAAAAAGAAAAAAAAAAAGCTACTCACAATGAACAACTACTGGTTTAGATTCAACGCTAAATTGGTCTAACGACGCATTGGAGTGCAGTAAAAAGTCGGATTCCACGTAACACTTGAATATGAATTTCGTATGTGAAATACGTGTTATGTTCATGAAGATCGTGGAATCCCTGCGTGTGGTGGAGCAGTCCTCTGCCTCAGTGTTCACCATTTTAGCTGTTAGTATCGGAAGACAGCAGAGCGGTAAGGAAAAAAAAGAGCGATAGACTTTATATTTATAGATAACGTGTACCAAAAAAATCAATAGGAAAATTACAAAACACATAATGGAACAAAACAAGACACAAAAAAGTCCACATTAATTTCAATTGTGTCTGTTTGTATGAGTTGTCTTTGTCCTCAGGCTTTCATACAATTATTTTAACTCTTTTTTTCCACATTGTTCCACATTTTAGAGCTATTCACAAACTGACTAGACTTTTCAATATTACACATTTTCAAATATGGCTTGAACACATCTTTCAAGTACAACTTATTCATTGGCTGAAATGAACTGATGAAATTATAATTTTGTTGTATCTTATATCTTTCGAAATCTGTATAACGGCAAAACAGTTCCTGGAAACGTAGTGTCGGTGTGTTCAGATAATAGCCATCGAAAGATTAATAACTCATGGAGTAATGTTTTAGACCTTAGACCTTTGAAGACTTTTCGTGGAATGGCATGTATCTTATGTCAGCAATATTGACCTCATTACTTAACAAAAAAAAATAATAATGATAATAGTGAAAAGATAAGTAAGGGGAAAAAGAAAGAAAGGAAGAATGAACAAAGGAACGAACAACAGAAAGAAAGAAAAAAGAAGAAAGAAAGAAAGAAAGAAAGAAAGAAAGAAAGAAAGAAAGAAAGAAAAAGAGACAGTCATTTTAAGTGGATGACAGAAGCTGAGTTGAGCTTGACAAAGATCTGTCACTGTGGATGGTGAGTTTCACTTATGGCAAAGAGAAATCTTATCTTTCTTCATGCACTATAATACATCTGTTCCCACCAAGGAAACGACTGGAAATTTCCGTCTAATTTTAGTACGGGGGTGCACGGGACCGGTGACAATTGTTCTCTGATCTCGTGGTGGAGCAGTAACAAACATCAGTGAGTGTTTTATTTTCAGCAGGTGAGTACGAATACTCCGCCGGGGATTTCCAGGTTTTTGCTTAGTCGAATATGAACTAATGTTCACCAGCATTACTCAAGTTTAAATGTTGGAGTGACATATATTACATATAACAATATGAAGCTGAAAGTGAATTATTGTATATTTTACACACTAAGTTGGATAAATTAAAGTTAACCAGCACTTTTATCCAACAACCTTTCATTCATCTTTAACTATCGTTCTGTCAGACAGAATTATAGATAACTGCTTCACAATAAATGCCATATGCAGGATCATATTCATACACATATTTCATCCTTTTGTCAATGACTTTAGTCCACTGGATTATAAAGACTATCGCTGGAGGTTTAGAGATGCTCATCTGAAAATCTTCTAAGGGAGGAGAGGGACACTTCAAAAAGAATTTTGCCCTTGACCTAAGGTCAATTTATTCTTGTATTAGACATGTTTGTGCGATTCAGAATATGTTTTTGGAAACTTGATAGTGTGCTGGGTTGTCGTGGTAACGGCCACTAACTTCTTTTTTGCCCTGTTTTTCATAACCTGTCTCCTCAGTTACTATCTCACTAAATCATTCGAAACGTTGCATGACATTTTCATACCATCTAACATCTAAAAGATGACAAGTTTCGAGTTTTCCTAATAGTTCTTTTTTTCTACGAATGCTTGAGTATGCCAAATACGAATAATACACAGAATTGGCTTTTTCTTTTTCCAAAAAGTAAAGAAGTTATCCAAAAAAAAATCTCATTTTAATTTTATTTATTGTGTCAAGGAAAATATGCACATAAAATACGATAAAAATATACATGTAATGTTACGAGGAGGTAGAAAGATAAGACAAAAAAATCAAAACAACAGTCTGGCAGAGAAGACATCCAAGTAATTATGGGTCACAATATATGATAGTCTTTCTCTCTCTCTCGTTCTCTATCTATCTATCCATCTATCTATCTATCTATCTATCTATCTATCTATCTATCTATCTATCTATCTATCTATCT
>JBCEWB010145393.1:0-10826 GCA_039654565.1 Peronia peronii | reverse complement strand
ATAGATAGATAGATAGATAGATAGATAGATAGATAGATAGATAGATAGATAGATAGATAGATAGATAGATATACAAAGAGAGACAGACGGATTTACAGCGCATAATATGCATGTTGTTTGTTGGAGCTTACAGGACGAATTCGTTCATTTCGAGTCTTCCATCATTGTCGAAATCGTTGATGTCAAAGACATGGAAGATATCGTTCTCAGTCAGATGGTTATCAGCGTTGATGTCGTAGTGGTCGAACAGTTGACGCTCATGACCTAGACGGTGGAACAAAAATGATTACTGAGTTAACAGACAACTTCTAACACGTCGCCAATGTCTGTGTTTTACAACCCAGCCACATCAACATCGCAAGACATGTGAAATGCTTTCATTTTGCGAAAGAAAGAAAGAAGAAGTAATTTCAAATTGAAATCTCATATCATACAATACGTTGAATATTACATTACATTTGCAGTTTGTTGAATGGTTTGCCTTATCTGCAGCGACTATAAAAATTGCACTTTTTCACAATATTATCCATGGGTTTAAACCAAGGATGTTGTTCTCTATGTTGTTCATTTTTATAAATAGCTGCTCTAACGAGAAAGTCAAGTAAATCTAGTGATGTGTCTCCGATATCGTACCTTTGAAATGAGAGTTGTCAGCGTCGATGGCTGTGGTGAACTCCTGGCGACTGATCTCTCCGTTATTGTTAGTATCGTAGCGCTGTGGAAATAGATAAACAAAGAAAAGTTAACTGTATTCATTTTACATGAGGATGTAGAGTTCTAAAATACTGCTCGCTGCGTTGTTCCTGTCCAATTCTGATAGTAAATGACCAGAATGGTTAAAGAGCGAACAAGTAGACATATCAGAAATTAAACAGGCTTTAAAAGTATTAACTGAAGAATACTACAGGTGAACATTTTCAATAGCCCATTGCATGAGAAGAAATTCTAAGCACATATAAAGGCGTCACTCCGTCCGCATGAGCATCATCATTAATGAGGAGCTCGACGTATTGTCACACAGCAGACAGAATTAGGGAAGCCGAGAAGGACTACCCTGGACAATGTTATCTCATTCCATGTATGTGCTGCCAATCAAAATAAATATTCTTTGCATTTTGCGGCTGAATCAACCATCAATGGACGCCTGACATGATCCAACCTAATCTATCTAATCATTTGATTGATGCTTTCTGATCGGCCCATATCAGCAGACCGAATTTATGCTGCACGAATGTCTCTTCTGCCGGTTCTTTGCTGCAGTCTCTGAGTGAACTAAAGCGTGGGCCAGTTCCACTACAAGTTCTCTTTTGCTAATTTTTCATCTCTTTTGCTATTTTTACTCATATTTCCACAAGATCCTATTTCATCTCCTGCGGCCCCTCCTCCCTCCTAATATATAATTAATATAACCATTACACTACAACAACGAATGCTCTCACCGATACTACCACCAGACCTACTATTCCAATAGCTATTGTAAACTATCACTGCTACGTACAGCATGTACTACAACCACTACACTGCTATTACCATCACTACATATTTAACTATTGCAGCTATTGATACAGCGATCATCGCTACTACAACTTTACAGTTTGATCATCAAATCACTTTGTTTGAGTTTGCTTTTGCCATTATTGCCAAGAGACTTAGATGAGAGATACTTTTGTAACAAAGCTTAAAAATGACACCAGAACAATATCTTGAGGGGGAGGAGTCAACTGCATAATTATATCGGCATACCAGGAAGTATCGGTGTTTTTCAGCACGGCTGACAAATCCATTAAAGTTGGTATCGATGGCTCTGTAATATTCCATTGCAGTTTGATTATAAGGTTGGAGGCTTTGTTGACCCAGGGCCAGGACTAGCAGAACCAAGAGGAAGACGTATAGGAACATGATGGTCTTGGATAGTGAGATCGCTGCTGAAATAATGGACATTGAAAAGGAATAACAGAAAGATCTCAAAGGAATGTATTGAAAGCAATTTATTGTTAGGCAGAGATGCAGTAAGGCAGTTACCAGTTAGGTTGCTACATTATAGATATACACAAGATGTTATTTATAGACGCTTCGATTCATTATAAATAATTACAAGTTCTTATTTTATAGAGGCTTGGATTGAAATTCAGTTGAACTCCACCAATAATGAACTGACGACATACTGTCTCGGGATTTAGATAAAACTGTGTTAGATGTACCCTTTCAATATCGAGTTGAAAACGTATCGTGTTTACGTTGTTGTTTACAGAGTAGAAAACGGGAATTTGTCTTTGCGTTGTTCCTATCTCATTCTGATAGTAGATGACCAAAATGGTTAGAGAGCGAACAAGGAAACATATCAGAAAGTGAAGAGACTTTTAAGCGTTAAATGAAGATTTCTACGGTGAACATTTTTAATAGCCCACTACAATGAGAAGACATTCTATGCACATATTTATTATCATAAAGGCGTCACTCCGTCGGCATGGGCGCCATTATTGATGCGGAGCTCCAAGTATTGCCACACAGCAGACAAAACTTGCCCAGCCGGGAAGGACCACCCTGGATAATTTTATATTCATTACCTGTATGTGCTGTCATTCAGATATTCTTTGCATTTTGAGACCTAATCAACCATCAATGTATGCCTGAACTGATCCAGCATAATCTTTCTACTAAATTGATTGATGATTTCTGATCGGCCCTAGCCGTACGAGCAGACCGAACATATGCTGCACGAAAGTCTCGTGTACCTTGCTGCAGTCTCTGAGTAAACTAAAACTTAGCCAGGTCTACTACTAGTTCTCTTTTTGTAATTTTTCATGTCTTTGCTCCTTTTACTCATATTTCCATAAGATTTTATTCCATCTCCTCCGGCTGCTCCTCCTTCTAATATAGAAAAGTGAAATGAATGAATCTCTGCAATTATTTAACTTGATGGACAGTTTATCAGATTTACTTCTGAGTTGAACAGCAGTCGAAATACGGACTGATTCAATAATTTCCATAATTCCTGGCTCAGCTCTGATTGTGTCCAAATCTGGGACTACGAGAATTTTTTTTCTTTTTTACATAAAAAAGCGTATATTATGCTTTCATCAAAATTGACCTTTTAACGGAGCTAATATGTTAATGCCATATGCAGCACCAGTTTTTGGTCTTTACCTTTGACGAATGTAAAAAATTATCCTTCTTATTTATGAAGAAACCAATACTATATTGCCATTATCTTGTCCCAGGTGGCAAACAATAAAGTGGGCACTAATTTGATTTGGGTTGATAAAATAGATGTATTTAAATGGAATTAAAGTAATCTTTCTCTCTCAAGGCTTGAAGAAGTCTACCGTCTTTCGCCATATGGATGGACAAGAATGAGAGAAAGGCCAAACAAATAAAGAAAGAGACAAATTAACACAAGCATTATATTTTACGTTGCATTAAGCCCAGCTAATTCATCTTCTGAGAGAGAAAAAAAGTAGTCATCCATAAAATCACATAGTCGTTGATGGGATTTCTCGGCAGTTCACGAATAGAAATGCTCGGATAATGTATTGTCCCAGAGTTGCATAATATTAGATGCGTATTCACCATGTTATATTTTGAATTTTTAGAATGTAAAACTTTGAAGTGATGCTCTTTTCTTTTTGTTTTATTTTGTTTTGTTTGGGGGGGGGGGCGGTTGTTATTGTTTTGTTTGTGCGATTGTTTGTTTGTTCGTTGTTGTTTGTTTGCTTGAGTAAACAACAACAGAAACCATGAATACTGGCCCGGTTACGGTTTTTGTAAGCTTTTCAACCTCCTGACGTGGTGGTTATTTCAGCTATCTGGTCCCGGTGGGAATGTCCGAAATTTATATTTCCGCTATAATTCCGCCGCCCTGGGCACGTGAAGGTTTTTGTCAATCATGTTAATTTAACAAAACTATGTCCTGTGATATCACATGTTCGGATTTTAATTTTTATATATTGCTGGAGTTACTCGATATCAAACACTTCAATGATACTAAAAACAAACCAATAAAAAGTTTTCATCCGATAAGATCCCAATTCTTAAGATGTAGCCAACTTGAAAATCAAATATATTCTACTCACAGTAGCTGTCGACGACCCCTCTAAGCCGCTTCTTTCGATTTTTTCAAATGCGCAATAGGGTTTTATACCCCAGCGCTTTGGATGAGTTCCACGTGCGCAAATAACCCATACTTTGTTTTCCCTCTGGGCCGGGATGCAGGCATGTAGCCCTACTTAGATTTCCATATATAAACATTGCTGACCCATACTTTTATATTGAACTTTTTCTTACTTTTTAGACACTGTTGGAAAATCTGTTTGATTGCCCTTGGCCAAAATTAAGATTTAACTGGATGAGATTTCGATGTTTAATCAGTACACATCTTGCTTTTATGGAAATTGTGTTTTTAGTGGCGGTTAATAGTTTAATGTCATTCGTTGCATTATTCTGAATCTTTTGTCCTGACCAAGGCAAGAACATCTCCGGTATCTGTCAAGGAATGAAACGATCGCCGAATTGTTATTTCTTTTGTGATGGTTTTTGATAGATGAGCTGGTACTTAGTAGATATGTCTAAAAACTGGGTATGGTCTGTTAAGATAAAAGTCCAGTGAAGTTTCATTGTGACATATACTGAAAACATTCCACCATTCTCAGATGTGATGAATATACGTGACCCCTAAGCCCGGGTCATTGTGCTATTTATGATAATTTTCTGGTTTGCGAAAACATGGAGAATTGATGATGGCTGGTTCGTCGTGTCCGACAATCCATGCGAAGAAAGTCGATGGCGGCACGCCCTCTGATGGCTGTGTAGGCCAATCTTCGACTTGCACATACAGATTTGGCATGGGTATCCTTAGTTAGGCAGCTGTCGTTTTCCTTCACATACTGCTCCAGCTATGCTAGATAAAAACCGAAATGGTAGTTTGTCCTAGCATTCTTTTCTAAGGATAGGAAAAATCAAGATACGGTAAAACCAAAAATTTGTAAAAGTGAAATATAAATATAAAATCGTTATTAACAAATGTTTAGTTCAGGAGATATTATGGTTTCAAGTTATCAGAAAACTCAAAGTAAGTAATGTTCGTCATGGTTTTTGGGAAAATCAAAAGGTGGGGAAGTTTGCAAAGTTTCCTTCCCCCCCCCCCCCCCCCTTTTTTTTTCTTTCTCTATCTCTCTGTATGACAGCAGCATCAAAGGTCAAATGAAATAGATTCAGGTCAGAGGCAGCTCTCAAGCTGATGACAATATTTGACTGGATGAGGTTAATTTTACCGAAATATATCAATTTCAGCTTTCTGTAAAATAGGACAAACAAAGAAATGGGTGGACTGCTTCAAAGTAGTGCACGGAAACCAGCCTATGCCACAACCCAGATCCAGGTCAGAGACTGACATACAGAGATGGAGGGAGTGGCCAAAACAAACATCCTTAGGGGTATCCCCGAAGACCCGCAAAGTCACTGAACCCCTGAGCAATCATTCTGTAAAATGTCTTTCTAATAGACTCAGCTGGCGTGGATTCTATAGTCTACCCTATACAGCTAGTACAAAAGCCTTAATAATCCTATAACAAAAGCCTTAATGATCCTATACACAAAATGAAAAATACATTAGTATAATTTTTTTTATTTTGAGACCAGGCTTAAAGAACATTGCAACATATTCTTTCAAGGCATTTGTTTTTAAATTCATTAAGTGTATTTTCATGGTTTTCTCAGATCCTTGTGTAAGAACAGAAAGATCAGTTGTTGTTGTTGTTGTGGTTGTCGTCGTTGTTGCTGCTCTTGCTGTTGTTGTTGTTGTTGTTGTTGCTGCTGCTGCTGTTGTTGTTGAATTAGCTGTACCCTTTTGCTGATATTTTAGTTTTCCCGGATGTTGTTTAGAGTATTGAATGCTACGATAACACTAGCTGTCCTAATTCAACCGTCTCTATTAATGTTACCATTTACTGACATTTTACGGTCTATGTAAATTCTTCTACATTTCCCACATCTTCTCCATTGAGTTTAACTGTTTAAGCTATTGATTATTTTGTTATTATTGTTGCTGTTATTTTTCTCTTTTTACCAGTTTGACATCTCACTTGCATCGGGGGGAAATCTAAGATCACCAAGACAGCGTTTGGAAGAGTTCTAAAGCAATCATAAAGGGCGACCACCGCACTGTAAGAATATTTAAACACCAGAATATTATTTGCCCGAAATAGTCTGTACTTTCTGATGATCTCATTCTTAACCTATCAAAATTTCAGATTCAGTTTACAACATTGTGTTGGGGTTGCAGATAATTAAAGTGAGAGAAATAAGTAAGGTTAAATGAATCCGTGTATGTAATGATTGTGTGTATGAGAGGTGGAGAGAGCGGGTGCTGATTGTTTTCTTGATCAGCCATAATATTGCTCTTTGACAGACACAAATGATGTTGACCAAGTATTATCCTACTAAGAATCATTCTTGAAATATACATGTAGAACGTGAAAGATTCTCAAATATTCATCGTGTAAGGAAAGTCTTTTCCTGTTGTGAAACAATTTTGTCAGTTGTTTTGTGATCAAACTTTCAAATTACGAGGCTAATAATGATTGGTTTTCGGGTCAATCTCTCCACTTCCGCCCTCCTTTCAGTACATTTGGGCGTTCAGGCCAGGCTAGGATAGATCGAATTACTGTTATATTGATTAAAGATAAAAAAAAAAAAGAAGGAAAGAGAGAAAAAGAAAGGAAGACAGACAGGTGGAAAGAAATCAGAAAGAAAAAAGAAAGAAGAAAGAAAGAAATGAGGAGATGAAAAGCTAACACACTGTCATTCCTGATCCACATTCCTAACATTCCTACCTTATCCCCCACCTTCCCTCAGATCTTCAATCCTCGTTATGATTAAGGGGGGGGGGGGGAGGAGGGGGGGGGGGGCACGTCCTGGAATATGGATTTTGATTTAAAAAATGCGATTTTGGGTTTTTGTTTTCTCTTTAAATCTCTGCCTTTTCTGCATATAAAAATGGTATCACAAAGTAGATATATCCATTCTAAGGTGTTTGACCAATGGTTATTCAATGGTAGGCCCAGCCTACTATCAACCAGGATTTGGCTCCATCTGGCTGCCTTATGCAGTCGTAGATCATCGCTATATGATTATATATAGGCAAAAAGTGCATGATCTGTTCTAGCAATATCATGAACCCCAATGCCAGGAATGGACATTGCATGACCACTATGAGGCGAAAAAAACTGCTGATCATGCAGATTATCAGTGTAAGCGTTCTAAAATGACTTTCCACGTCCCATAACGAGTGAAATTTTCCTTTCTTTCTGCTGCTTCAGAGCTCAGTTGTGGACTATAAGCCATAGTAAAGGTTAAGACACTCTTGGTTTGGACAAAAAAGATAGGGGAGGGGGACACATATAGGCCCTCAAGATCCCGGCATTTATTTACTCTGTGAGAGCCCTTATGATGATAGGGGATAGGAAGCAAAATTCGAGAAAAGATACGCCCAGAAAGCCAGAAAGCCGAAAAACGGCAACAAGAGACACAGAAGTCACGAAGAGAGGACTAGTATCTAAAACAGTACTGTTCCGAGGCTGAAAACCGAACAAAAAATTCACCATGTCCATTTTTCGCAGTAAAAAAAACTCCAAACGCGTTTTTCTCAAAACCCGGTTTTTTGACAGTATTTTGCTATCTACTTTTTTGTTTCGAAACCGATTCTAAGCAAATTTGGCATATAACATTTTCATAACAAGACCAAAGAACTTACATATGTGCGGCCCATTCGGTTGGTATGTTTTAGAGAAAAAAGGGTTTTTAGTGTGAAAAAACGGCGAAATGTGATCTTTTGTTACATGGCATTTTAAAAAATTTCTAGAAAATTTGTATTGCATAGGAAGGGCTGAAAATACGTAACTTTTTAGATATATATATCAAACAATATGTTCACCAAGTTTCATCAAGTTTTGTTAAAATTTGGCGGTCTAGATAGATTTTGAAGTTAGACATTTTAGAGATCCAAGATGGCGGCGTTGCCGTGGCAACCATTTAAAAAAGTCGATTTTTTTTCACTGTTTTCCTCTAATTTGAACATGCCGAATTCGATGAAAAAAGTTAAAATAGTCTATCTTGAGGGAGAAAAAAAAACCACCTCCAGGACGCCCCCCCCCCCCCCCTAATACTTTATGATCGCCAACAGACATGAAAAAACAGCTATTGTATTAATGGCGAAGCTCAGTCAGGGTGGAACTCTTTTCGGAAGGGCATCCGGGTTCTCTGGGCTTTTTTTCTGAGTCTCACAGTGATCACGTGATAGTGGTGGTGCATACTCTGTCAGTTTCATAGTATGAGTTGTCACGTGATAGAGGCACGGCGTCATTGTGAGAAGTCTGTAGAACACTGCATAGCCAGCGATTAATGCATGTACAACCCGAGTGGTCATTAATCAGTAGATTCAGAACGAGTTCTTCTGTGGTTTTCTAGAACTGAAAATTAAATTGTTCTTTCTACCTGAGAAAGATGGACCCATACATTTTGTATCTTTCTTTCTCATTCTTCTTCCTGTCCCTTATCATATAATAATAATAATAATGACAACAACAGCAATATTATTATTATTATTATTATTATTATTTCAATTCTCGACTTTCCACTGTTTTGAAAAGTAAATTAGAATGTGAATCGACCCCTTCTGTTTCTTCTCATCATTGAATTTTTTATGTTTACATTTATTTATTTATTTGTTTATTTGTTTATTATATGTATTTATTTATTAATTATTTATTTATCACTGTTTTTAACACATGTATATTTACACAGACGAGCACATAGGCTACACTTACTCATAGCATAATAATTATCATAATTATTCTCCTGGTTTCACGGTTGAATTGCGACATTTAACTTTGAAAAAAATAAGCAAATCAAATTAATGGAAACAAAACCTTATCATTCAGATCTTTTTTTTAGCCAGACAGTTTACTAATCTCAAACAGCTGAAATACTGTTACGGTTTATATACGTCTTTCAACCTCCTCGAGCACAGCTGAAATGGAGCAAATTCCACTCGCTTTAGGCGTTGAAAATTCATTTTAGAGCAGCTATAAAGAGTGTCGCTGATATTCGCTATAGTCAGCGTTTCAAAGGGTCAGTCAATGTCTACCCCTGGCAGTGGGGCTCCAAATATTGGTGGAGGAGTTCATAATCAGGTGTTGCTTGCGGATGTTGACCCTAGCCGACGGAATGTTGGTGTTGCACTACGCTATATTATAAAATCCAGGGGATTCCAGAGGCTTGATTTCAGTAGGTCAGCCAATTGTCGAATGAATACGGTTCAAACACAATTGCACTGATCTTTTGTTGCTTTTTTTTACTTTTTTTTACATCTATAAATACATAACTTTTAACAGGAAAGAAAAAAAACCCCTCAAAACCTGACTTCGGGAACATAACCATATCCTATCCCTCGCCCCACCTTTCTGGAGAAATGTAGTGTCCACATTGTGCAAAATGAGGAGCTGTAATCCTATGTCTTCTGAATGAACTTTGTTGACTCCTTTTGGACCAGTATTTTTTTTTCTCTTAAAGCTGATTTTAATATTCAAATAGTTCAGAGACATAACTCTTCACAGTATCAGAAATCTTAAAATAAATCGCACTCATTACAATTTTGTGAGCAATCAAAGCTATTGGCAGAGAATGAATTTTCCTTTGCTTACTTGTACTTCCGTCTGTCTCTTTTCTCTCTCTCTCTCTCTTTTCTCTCTCACATTTTTTCTTTCTGTCCTTTTCTTCCTCAGTGTTTTCCCCCTCTCTCTCACTTCTCTCTTCCTTTACCCCTTTCATTCATTCTCTTTATCTTAGTCACAATGAAAACTTTTAAAATATATTTATATAAAGAAATAGGAGAGTCTCTTTTTTTTCTTTTTTTGCCCCAAGCCCAAGAGGCTGTGTTTATTCTATTTTATCACGTTTCTGCTGTTTGTCGTATGCAAAATCATCAGCATCATCATGATCACATCACCTTTTCTAAAATATTGGCCACGAGATGAGTTTACCACGACAGGCCATTAAAGATATATGAGATCCTCTCAAAGTCATTATTCAAGCACGTCCTATTGATGATCGATTATCTACTTCTGAACTTGTTTTCGTTATTTATCATTCAAAAGACATGAGAACAATCCTGTTAATTAGTCTCCAGGATGTGTGCTTTAGCTTTCTTAGACCCATAGAAGCCATTAAAATCAAAATTACAGCATTGTCAATGACAGATTTAACTTTCCATTAGATATTGTACGAATTTAACGTCTGTGCTTTAATATAATATGTATAAACTACAATATGCTCATAGCATTCAATCTGTTTCTAATACCAAATAAATCACGATGGGTTGCAGAGAAAGAAGCCATATTCTTCCCACGTCTAACATCAGGCTCCTTCCCACTGGCCATGTGATTGTTCTGACATGAATAACACTTCAATTTCAACTTTTTGAAAATATTGACTCATTTCAGAGGCAATCACATCTTAGACAATATCGAGAAAGCGTGTTCGAGTTTAAAAAAAATATATATATATGGTAATTGAGCGATTTATAAAGATCAGCGGTTGGATCTTAGGTTGGATCAAGACATGATTAACTTTGCAGAAGACTTCAAAGACTTTTTCCGCTTAGGTAATTTAAAGGATTTCGGATTAGTGAACATTATTAAACCTTACATTATATATCTATATCACACCAGAGGAAAGAGGAAGAAAGAGATACTGTCGACAGATAGATAGATAGATAGATAGATAGATAGATAGATAGATAGATAGATAGATAGATAGATAGATAGATAGAT
>JBCEWB010145382.1:0-10827 GCA_039654565.1 Peronia peronii | reverse complement strand
TAGATAGATAGATAGATAGATAGATAGATAGATAGATAGATAGATAGATAGATAGATAGATAGATAGATAGATATCGGATTGGGTGTGGATTGATAGTTTTGCAGATGAGATGATTGGTTTGATAATTGAATGGTACGTACCACGGTGTATAATATGCGTGATTAGAAAAAAGGAGAGGGTGTTGATCGACTATGAGATTCTGACATATGGTGATGGGTAGATATATTTTTGTGAAAAGATAATGGGTATGTGGGTATGAGGACATATATCTATATGCGAGATTGGAG
The DNA here is from genome assembly GCA_039654565.1 of Peronia peronii. NCBI lineage: Eukaryota > Metazoa > Mollusca > Gastropoda > Systellommatophora > Onchidiidae > Peronia > Peronia peronii. Next base: position 10,539 of record JBCEWB010145382.1, on the reverse strand, counting down.
GGATAGGAAAGACGATGGGGTAGTTAGGCGTTTATGTATATTTAAGTGAGTCAGGGTAATGGTGTTATGAACTGAGAGATAATATTATGTGGGATTTGATTTTATATCACTATGTGTCAGGGAATGACTGATAAACATGTGGGCATATGGTGAATGTCCGTGGTTGCTTTACGTGGATAGCTTAAGCAGAATAACTCAAAGTTTGTTACGATGGTTGATGGGCATATGTGTAAAAAGAATATTGTATGAGATATTGAATATGTTTGCATCTCCTATGTGGTCATGAGTATATTGTGCTTGAAATGCGTAGTGATGAAAAAATGTGAATGGAAGACGGGCCCATGGGGTGATGAGTATATTATGTTTATGGTGGGATGGGATAATAGGGTTCATGTGCAGGGGAGACCGGTAATGAGCATAGAGTATGGGGAATGGAGTGATGAATATGTGTGCAAGGGGGATGGGAAGATCGGTATGTAATATGTGTATAAGGCATGGGGTGATATACATTATGTTATGGCAGATAGTGTGATGGGTATTTGTGGATAGACCTATGGGTACATAAATTATCTGCACATGCGATGGATTGATGAGTATGAACAAGATGAAGGTAATACTTTTAGTGGCCTTTGCCACATCTGAAGCAGCAGCCTAGCAAGACAGATAGGACGGGAGTTGAGGGAGAGAGGGGAGGGGGGGAGGAGGGGGAATGGAGAGAGGGGGGATCTTGATCTATGCCATGGTGAAATATGCATACCAGTTTGAACGAATGCATACAGAGTCCGGAAAAGGGAGTTCAGTGAGGAAGGGTCGGACTGGGGGTGAACAGCTTGGCCTTGGAATGAGTGCAAGGGGCGTCAACCTCCCTTTGGACGGATGGTATTGTTAATCCTTAAAGTGTCGGGAATACGTATCAGAATGTCTATGGTAATATCTATTCATGCTTAAAGAGGGGGGGGGAGGGGGGGGGGGAATGGGGGCGCCTCCTGAAATGTGGGTTTTGATTAAAAAAGAAAAAAAAAAATGCTATTTTCCGTTTTTGTGTTTTCGTAAAGTCCTATCTTTCCTGAGTATAAAAATGGTATTAAGAAGTGCTTATGTCCATTCTCACTTGTTGACCCATGATCATTCAACGGTAGGGACGGCCTACTGTCAACCAGGATTTCGCTCCCTCTGGCTGCTACATGCAGTGATGGATCATCACAGTTTGATTATGTAATGGCAAAGAGTGCATATTATGACTTGATTATGACCTCTTCTACCAACATCTTGAGCCCCGGTGCCAGGGATTGACATTGGATAACTAATCCGAGGCGAAAAAAAACAACTGCTGACCATGCAGATTATCAGTATACGCTTTCATAGGTGCTCTAAAATGACCTTCCACGTCCTATAAATACTAGAATTTTCTTTTATTTCTGCTGCTTTATCGCTCAGTTGTGGACTATATGCCATAGTAAAGGTCAAGACACTCTTAGTTTTGGACAGAGAAAGATATGGAGGCCACATATTATTATAGGTTCTCAAGAACTAGGAAGTGACTCTATGGAAGCCCTTACAATGATGGGGAATATTAGTAGGGAGCAAAACTCGAGAAACAATATGCCCAAAAAGGCAGGAAAAGGCTACAAAAGACACAGTAGTCATGAAGAGAAGGCTAGTATGTGAAATAGGACTGTTCTGAGGCTAGAAACGAAAATTTGGCATACATCATTTTCGCAAAACGACCAAAATAAAAACTACGAGAGCTGTCCGGAAAGTAATAAGAAAATAAACATAAAGTGAATATTTCCATTTGGATCTAACTGAAACTCACACAGGAGTTACTGTCACTCTTTAGCTACGTTTAAATGTAGTCTTCTTGGAGGTCGACTCACTTTTGCCAGTGCTGAGCCAGAGAATAGATACGCTCCCTGAAAAAATTTGCGTCAAGCGACGAGAACCGATCTCGCATCTCTTCGGTGAGGTAGTCATCACAGTCAAATATTGTTCCTCCAAGATCGCGTTTCAGGGACCCAAACAGGTGACAGTCTGATGGAGTCAGGACTATGGGGTGGGTGTGGTTAAAATCTCCCATCCGTAGTGATGGGGCCAGTCGCTTATCAATTTGGCATTGTGGGGTGTTGCCTTGTCATGCCCGTGTTCAGAAGTCCCGAGCTCTTGCGGCGCAGAGCTTCTCTAAATCGCTCAGATCAAGTGTTGAAATTTCGGTATATGGCATTTTCAAAAATTTCTAGATTTTATTTTATTTATTTATTTATTTATTTTGGCATACGAAGAACTGAGAATATGTAAATTTTAAGATATTATGTCTAACAATATTTTCACGAAGTTTTATTAAATTCTGATGAAATTCGGCAGACTAGATAGATTTTGAAGTTAGCCTCGGCGTTGCCATAGCTGTCGTTTGAAAAAGTCAATTTTTGTTTCACTGCTTTCTTCTATTTAAACATGTCGAATTCGATGGAAAAGGTTGGAACAGCCTATCTTTAATAATTAAAAAAATCACCTTCAGGATGCCCCCCCCCCTCCCCTCCTTATACCAGATCGGATGTTGATATTTTTAGGGTTTAAAAAAAAAAAGGCTGGAGAATGGAGAGAGGGTTGTGAGATGGGGAAGGTTGGGGAAGGAAGGGGGGAGGGGTGGGGAGGGTGAACAAGAATCGAAGAACAGGAAATTAAGAGAACACATTTTTAGCATGAAAAACAACTTCACATTTTACCTGCAACGTAATTCCTTTTGTTTTTCGGGGAGAGGATTCGAAAAAAAAAAGAAACAATACGAGAAAATTGGACTGATGACATCAGAGATCAAAATCCCGAAGAAATATGCTCAATATTAGCCTGGACACAGAATAAACGGAAGGTAAAAAGATGATGGAATAGGAACCTGGAACCACAAGAGAGGAAATGATATGAAATATATCTGCATCGGCATGGAAAAATAATCGTTTTGACACGAAATGACATCAACATACTTTTTCTCTAAATGATGTTACAAAAGAAGAGGGCGGGAAAAAAGGTAAGAGGAATGCAGAAATACGATATAATTGCTTCCAGCTGTGATGTAGTTATCTTGTTCGCTCGTATTGTTTTGTTTTCCTGTATTTGTTCTTTCTTTTTCCTGACCTTGTACGAGCCACGGGACCAATTCGATCAAAATTTCTCCCATCAAATAATAAATATGACTGCATTAGAGCGTCTCACGACACAGGAAACTATGTAATAACACAATACTTTTATCACATCACCTTAAAGCGTAAAACTGTCATATTTGTTCATGCACTGATCATTATGACCAGATGGTCAAATTATATTCGGTAGTCTATTGCAACCAGTCTAACTGCATTGTTTGATTTGATTCGGCACTTTGGATTAGACCTTGTAGATTCTAAATCTAAATTCTAGACTCCAGAAAGGAGATCCGATTGATGGTTAGGGTTTATATTTGGGTTAGTTTAAGTTACGGTCAGGATTGGGAAAGAGTAGGAGTGAGATATAAGAAATAACCTGGAACATTTAGTTACAATATTAAGACAATCCGGTAGTAATAACTCATTGGAACTATTTTGATCATCTGGTAGCTCCATCCTTTTCCTGAACATAAATAGAATACTCATAGTCATCTTTGAAACTATGACACACCAGCACTAATACTTTTTGTTCACACTCCTGTGGTTAAATTTATACTTTCTTGGTAAGGGAGGCGGGGGGAGGGGGAGGGGAATAAAGAAAGAAAGAGGAACAACAGAAAGTAAAAAGAGGGAAAATGAGAGTAGGAAACTGACATCAGCCAGCGTCATTATACAGACAGTTTTTCTTTAAGTGTGCAGACCGAAATGAGAGTGGATAAAGGGAAATTGATAAAATTAATACGAGACATCAGGTTTTTATATCGAGATGAAGACAGAGTGGAAAAACAGAGCGAGAATTTGCCTGAGATATGAAGATGTAATATCGTTTCTCGAGGTGACACAGCAGAAACCCGAAAAAGAATAGAAAAGTGGGCTATTCAGAGTGTTGGGCTCGCTGTGGAACATGGTGACCTGGGACGTGATGATAACCGCCATGGTTGATCACCACTTATACTAATTTACCTATACTGTTATAACCAATGTGTGTTACAAAATCTTATCCATGTTACCCAATAAGCCCATGTTACAGTGCATTACTTTTTTGCGCACTAAAAAAAAAAAACAGTAGATTTAAATGTTTGACATAAACAGCTCCAAAAGCATGGCAGAGGAAGTTTACAATATGAGGAGGGGGAAAGCAAATAAATAAGTTGATTATGAGAAAGAAAATGGCATTTTCTTCTGATCACATAGCAAGTCACAAAGGAGTCTACCTGCTGAACGATATCAAAGAAAAACAAAGTGCAAAATAAGGGTGAAAAATTAGAGGAGGAAAGACTGAACCGATAAAGATTGGTTCAGTTAAGCTCAGTATATTTGGTCAGGCCTAGGGAATAACTAAATATCCCAAGCACCGAAGACAACCAACACTCACCAAAGAAATGCTGATCATAATAATACAATAGAGAGAAGCAATAAATTTCGCCGAATATAAACCTGTTGAGTTATGTCTGCAGTTGTCATGAATCTACGAGCCATATCCATAGAATGGACCCCGTCCTTGAGCCATATAACACCTAATATACATATATATATAATACGAAATTCCAAACATGTTGTTCTCGGAATCAGGAGGAGATAAGCCTAGTTGATTGCAGTCATATAACTCGTCTTATCCTTAAGTGATGGAGGTCAACTGACCTTAATAGCAGAGCGAGGCCGTAGGAACCGCTGGTGGACTGGAATGTAACATCATTAGCATCATTTGTGTGGATCCATATATCGCTGTTATTTCTGATGTGCATAATATTAATTATTATCATACCTATAAATTTATTTCGTTGTCTGCAAAATTGTATTGTACCCTCTGTTCACAACAATAACAAAAACAGATTATTTATTCTATACTGTGCACATCTGACGTTCAGAATTATTGCTCTTAATTGTTATAACCATCCTCCAAATGTAGATTCAAGTCCACTGTCTACATGACTTCTCACAACCACTTCCCTTAAATGAGAGGCTTTTCTTTCTGGTGGTGTTTCTACTGATACCACTAGGCTAACAAGACAGTGCTGGAGGCTATGAATTAATTGTATCAATACTAACCACCATGATGACAAAGATTTCATAGCCATCTTCTACATGTCATGCATATGTGTCTGGTCATTCTCTCGTGAACAATCAGTCCTAATAAGACTAAGGCATAATATGTAGCTGGTCGATTCCACGTTTTGCTCAAGGATACCCATCTATACACTGTTGTTATGTTTGAATGATTTTCATGTATAAAATACAAAGTAATAATAAAAATGATAATAATAATACAATAATATCTTAAAGCGGTTTCCTACGTTTTTTATCATATTTTCTGGACAGAAATGCCAATATCTCTTTTCCAGTATATTTGTTTATCTTCATTTTTGTTTTAATTGTTGTTATTATTATTTTTATAGAGAAAACCTATATCACAGATATAGAACTAGTTTCTAACATCCTCGTTTCCTTTTGAAATTCATTCCTTGGCATTACTTAGAATCATGTTAATCCGTACCAATGGTAAGGAAATTGAAAATGAAACTAAGATTCCGCCAAAATATGAAGTTGGAAAAGCATGACAACGTTAACCTTTCCAAGTATCTGGCACTGTAGAGACAGTCAGAAACAAAATGGAGAAGGTTTGAGAGCCATGCTATTGCTTATCGGCATGCAGGCTGGATGTACAAAATGTTATAGCTCATTGTTATTCATTGTCTCCGAGACACGGGAGCTTCTGCAAGGATTCTGAGAACAACCCCCAGACAAAGAAGGCCAAGCCCAAGAGCAAGGAAATGAGTATGCATGCTAATGTTCCACTCACACTCCTCTAAGTGCTCACTGTCCATATAAAAATCCGTATCACACCCTTGACCGTTCTTTGAATATGACTACAAAATACACACACACACACACATACACACACACACAAACACATGTACTCACACGCACACATTCTGTTTTACAGTATTTTGTACTTTAAAGTACACATTTGCTGAAGGGAGAATGTTTTCTAGTTATTAATTGTCAGACCCTTGCAAGTGCAAAATATTGACATTTGATGTAAAATTTGCGCAGCCGGGAGGGGAAATCTCTCGTTAATTTCCCTTCTGTTGCAATCATAACTGGTGAAGTTAATGTTTTTCCGGTATTCTAAAAAAAAAAAAACAAGAAAAAAAAAAGAAAAGAAAAAACTGAAATTGACTTCAAGACATTTGCTTGCCAGGATTTGCTTCCTTTTCGGCCCTTCTCTTCTTCTATTTTACAGTTATGTTTTCATAATCATCAGAGCAATTGCAGACAAATGGCCTCTATGGTGACATAGTCTTGTTTCTGAGCTGCCTATTATCATGACAGCAGAGTTCCTCATAGGCAACTCAGTTTTTTTTTTTTTTTGCTTTTGTTTACGAACGAGATTATACATGGACTTCAGTCTGACAGAAAAAAAAATGTAACAGTGTGATAGCAGAGCAGAGAGGCTTCATTCACTTGATGCATAACCATAACTTATCAATCTCGATGAACAATATAAGTTAGGAATAATCTTGTTCTGTAAGGCATCAAATAATTATGTAAGTAGGCGAGTTGTTGCATACAGAAGCCGATGGAAGGTGATAGCAGAGAAAAAAACATATCAGCTGCAGACTTAAGCACTAGGCCACATGACGATTTCGCTGATGTTCATGATAATGATGACAAAATCTAGCTGTACAGATGACGATATTGCTAATGATGATTGCCCCGATGAAGAATGAAAAAGGTTTGAAAATATGGACCAAACTGTCACTTTATTCAGTTTGTTTTAGCACATCAAGTTCTGCAGATTGTAGTATTTCTTCGACTGTGCTGAATTAGTAACCGGTGGACACTCCATCTTAAATTTGAAGACATTTGCATGAAATGATGATTATAAATGATGGTGATGGTGATTTTTTTTTTCTTTACCTTCCCTGAAGAAGAACTCACTAGGTTGGAATATTTGGAAATTTTCATTTTTTTATTTTTCTATTTTATTATTTTGTTCTTTATATTAGTTTTTCTTTCTTTCTTATTATTATTGTTAGTCTTTGTATTTCTCTGTTCTTTAATTTTTACCCGTTTGTCCATTTATGCGTATTTTTTTTTCATTTATTAAATATCCCAATACCGGTTGACGGGACTTTAAAAAAAAAAGAAAAGACACTTCTATAAAATGATGATGATGGTGATGGTGATGTTGATTAAAAGAAGAATCAAACACGTTTGAAATTATGACCAGTACCATCACTCTATTCTATTTCTAGCATGTTGAATTCTACTGATTATTGTTTGTTTGGGTGTGCTGTGATAATTCACTGATGACAGTCCGTCTTAAATTGTGAGACATTTCTCTAAAATGATGATATGATGATGGACGTTGTTGTTGTTGTTGTTGTTGTTGTTGTGTTGGGGTTTAACGGCACAGCAGCACGATGACGTGTGTATATTTACACGTCAAAAGACTGTTCGAAGTATATATAGATAAAATGTAATGCTGAACGGACGATGCGTTCATGAGTTGTAAAAGGATATCAAAATATGTATATACATTTGGATAATTAAATATTGTATAGCAAAACTAAAAAGATGAATGTATGCAATTATGCTGAATGATGATGATTACCGTGATGATGATTAAAATTTGCAAAACCCGGGCTACTAGACCAAGAAACCTCCCATCTCGAGATAAAATTCTTCGGCCCCTTTACATCTCCCAAAGCCTAGAAAAGGCCCTCCTATCGCGCACGCGTATTTGCAGAGTTTGGGCAGCTCAGGAGATACACCGAGGATATTCGGGTGAATAAGTTTTTCTGCAAATCCGATGGACATCAGAGAGACGGGCCGTGTCGATATTGACCACTGAGCACGTGCATTGGGCTGACCAGTCAGGCAAAGGGGGTGGGCTGGGGGCCAAGAATTAGCGAGGATGAGAGTGCTCAACAATATCTTTACATCTTCCTATCTTCTTCCTTACCCTCCATCTCTCACTTCTCCTATCCTGTCACTGGCCACCTCCCGATCTTTTTTCCTCCCTCACCCCCTCTCTCCTCTTACGTCTTTTTTCCTTCAGAGGTCGTTGGTGCTCATCAACAGCCTTATATATTTCTCTCTCTCTCTCTCTCTCTACTCCCATCTTTCACTCCACCCTCTCTCTTTTCCTCCACTCTCTCACTCCTTTTCTTCTCTTATCCCCCTTCTTCCGGATTAGAGAGGAAGTGAGTGCTCGGCAACGTCCTGACATCTATCTCGTCACCCCTCGAATTCTCTTCCCTTATTCTATCCCTCATTCCGCCTTCCATCCCACCCCCTTTCCTCTCTCCTCCCCCTCCCGCCTACACCTTTCTTTCATCCGCCGTCTCCCATTTTTTCCTCCTCCCTCCCCTTCCATCCTGTCCCCCCTGTCATTGTCCACCTCCCCATCCCCTCCTCTTATACTCATTTCCATTCTCACCCCCTCCTGATCACCCCTCACATTTCTCTTTTCGTTCCCGCTCCTCACCCTTTCTATCTCACAATTTCTCCCTCCCTCCCATCCTCCTCTTTTCCCCCATTCTTCCTTTCACAGCGCCGGGAATGATTGACGAATGGGGTCGGTGTAAATTTGGCCAGTATTATATTTATAGCTGTGTCCGAATGCACTGGTCTGTAGAAAGCGCATAGATGAACTTGAGTAATTGGACGACAAGAGGGGAAGATGTCTGGAAAGAAGAAGAAAGCCAAGAGCAGAGAGCAGCAGCTTGATGGAAATTGAATCAAAGTAATTTGAAATGGTAAAAAATCAAAATAGCCATAGAGGATGATATATTGGAAAAGGCTCCTCATGAAATGGACAAAAGAGCGATGTTCTTGATCTTTTTTCGTATGTTTGTAGAGATATGAAGTGGAGCAGCTATAGATCCAGAATTTGAAACACTTGTCGGGCTCAAAGTTATAGCAAAAGTAGCATCAAATGAATCTCGTTGTAGGCGTGGAACTGGCGTTTACGGAAAGATGTAGCAGCGAAAATTGTAGTCGATGTTGTGTTTAAACTTACAATAAGTTATGTACTGCTGAAATAAACATAGATAAGGATCTGGCACTGAGAGCCATAGCAGGTGCATCGCTGAAATCTGTAATATTTATTATGTAGCTCGCACACTTGCATCAGGCATAGCAATCGCCAATATAAGGACGTAGATGGACTTAAGCTTAAGCAGATGTAGTTCTAGAACGTGAAGAAACATGTGGGGTCAGTTCCAATAAAAATCAAACCGCAATTTACGCGATGTCTAGCAATGAGAGTGTAAATATTAGACAGTTATGTACAAATTGCTTTGTTTCTGCAAGTAGAATAAGCAGTTCTGGGATGTGACATCTCTGATATTGGTGTGGTTCTACATGACCTTTCCAAAATGAACAATGATATGGCAAAGGAATAAATCTACTGACATCAAGATGAATTGCACCTTAATGTTACTGATAAATATGGTGGGAATATATTAGAATGTATTATTAATACACGTATTAGGTACTGAGAAATTAACGACAGCAGCATTTTCTCATTTGGCCTAAGAACTTATAGGTCAGTGGTCTTAATTCCTTTATAATCACATAAAACAAAAATCGCCTCCCCCCCCCCCAACCCGCTCCCCTTTCCTCCTCGCCCCCTTTTTCCCGTCCTCCTGTTTTCTTCCAAGAGAAAATTCTGACTCTTATCGTCTTCAAATTTAGCTTAAGACAAAAGTAGGATGATTAACCTTTTTTCACTATTCACATTTAACCCTATTTTAGAAATACTACTATAGATGAACAAAACATACCAAGACGGTCTGACGAATATGATCTTTATAATCTTAACGTGCTCATTCAAAATATTATGGGCAATGGAGGGGATTGCCATGCATCTCTGCTTAAAAGGCCTTTAAATATCCCTAATCCAGTATCAGCAGGAAAGAACTATGTTTAAATTCAGCGAGGAAATTAAGGGATTTTCTGCTAGACATAAAGATGGCGCTTAATCCAAAGCCCCGATCGTAGAGTATAACATTAAGCACATGAGTTATATAGCAAACAACAGAGACTGAATACAAACCGCATGGAAATTGAATGCAAATGCGAGTACAATGATGGCCCTATATTTTTTTATTGCCTAGATGGGATTAGTCTTTTTATTTAGGATGTTCGCCGTGACTAGCTTACATGTATGATAACAGTAATATCTACATTGTTTTCAATGCTGTAAAGAGGCTCATGTATGCACACAATATGAAACTCTTTTCTGTCTTTTCTTTCTCCATTTTTCTCTCCATTCTCCCCTCCCTCTCTCTCTGTCTCTCTCTGTCTCTCTCTGTATATATGTATGTATGTATTTATGTATGTATGTATGTATGTATGTATGTATGTATGTATGTATGTATGTATGTATGTATGT
>JBCEWB010145381.1:13671-26441 GCA_039654565.1 Peronia peronii | reverse complement strand
CTGCGCAACAGAAGTCGGCTACGGCGCAACTTCAAAAAGCACTCTCCACTGGCACTGCACTGCCCTGATCAGACCAAGCACCAAAGCGAGCAGAAGGCGGACAACGGGTGAAAGGCCAAAACATAAAAACCCATAGTCTAACATGCACGGAAAATACATGGGACGGTTCTCCCGATATGGCACCGCCCCCCCCGGGGGCACGCCGAAAGGGACCGAAACATCAAAATGGAATGGAAAAGTGAACATTTGTGGGGCCCGACCATTCAGTCTGATATCATTAGAACCATTAACATTAAATGCAGATGTAATTTTTACTACAAAGGGCATTCTTTCTATTTCACATAGAACTAAAATAGAAATAAATCTAAACAAGTTTTTACCACAAACTCATATTTGAAGACTAGTTAATTTGAAGAAAAAATCTGGCTTGTAAAAAAAAACAATATAACTGGGGAAGATTCAACATATGTGGGTTCATTATAAACATCAAAGGGACTGCGGGCCAGTGAAAATTTGAACACGTGCTGTCATTGGTCCCTGGGCCAGATCTTGGACATGCCTCACTTATAGAGAAAATGTAGGCAAACTTAGTGACCTATATTGTGTCAGGTTTGAAATGTCATTGAGAACTAAATCTGTGGGTTTTAACACTATAATACTGCTTAGACTAAGATCCTCTTTGAGGATGAGAAACACAGTACCTGTACCGTCCCATTGATGATTTTTCAGGAGAGGGTATGGCCACAAGATTGATAACCTTTTAATCATACAGCTTTGCAGTTTTTTGTTGTTTGTTGCCCATCATTATGCCTAGACTCATAGGTATGGCCACAAGATTGAAATCTCTTTTATCGTAATGATTTGTAGTTTTTTGTTGTTTTTTCCCCATTATTATGCACAGGTCATACATATGGCCACAAGATTGATAGCCCTTTTATCATACAAACTTAGTTTTTTGTTATTTTTCACTCATTATTATTGTCAAACTCATACATATGGCCATAAGATTGATATCTGTTTTATTATACAGACTTGCGGTTTTTTTTGGGTTTTTTTCGCCCATTTGCGTTTTTTTTTGTTTTTTTTCCGCCCATTATTATGCTCAGACTCATACATATGTCTTGCACCCAGGCCAAATGAACGGAAGTCGCTGATTTCAAGTTACGGTCATTTTTAACTGTTTTCCAACTCAGATACCCAGAAGAAAGAATTTTTTTTTTTTTCACAAAACAAAAATGTAATCTTCTTGAACCATGGTTAACCTGGGGGGGGGGGGGGGTGGTTTAGAGAAAAATTTGGTATCGGAGTCGGAAAATAGTTAAAAATGGCCGTAGCTTGAAATCATCCAGCGCGACTTCCGACTCATTTGCCCTGAGCGTAAGACATATGACCACAAGATTGATATCGCTTTTATCGTACAGACTTGCAGTTCGTTTTTTATTTTTCCCCATCATCGCTCAGACTATATATTGCAGTCATTCCAGTTATCTGTGTTTGTTGTCGTTCACCAGGGGAGAGCATGGACATGAACTCAACACCCAGCACCTGGCACTGCGACTTCTGGGACGTCTTCTGGCCAACAGCGACACCAAGGTAATGCACTATCCACGCTCAGCTGTAAATATACACAAACTTCTCAACTCTTTCCGCACATATTGCCAATAAATCGTAAGAAGAAGCACCCATCGCAGAAATATGCCAATATATCAGTAACAGAATTTTGCTTTGTTTTTGTGGCAATTACTTGACTCACAGCAACTGTAATCACAATGAAAACTCAGAGGGGGTATTTTGTATCTGTTTACATTCCTTTTTCGATTTCCTTCAGTGTGAACAAAACATGTTATAGTTACGACGATGATTGTGACCTTATGACACTTTTTTGTAGAACATTTTAGTCCGTCAAATTGAGCAGAAAATTAATTCCATCTGAATCACAAAAAACATTACATCTGAAAAGAGTTAACATTTCAGCATTAAGCCTTCTTGAATCAGCCCTGTTCTGTTGTTTTTTCATTTTGTGAGATTTGCATGTCTGTGGAAATGATACGGTAACAGAAGTTCGTGACCTTTTGTCTGTTGTTTACATCATCAAATTCAATACTTTTTAAATTTATATTTTCTTTTGTCATCCTCACAGGAGTTTTTTTAATTTATCCTTTTTTTTTTCATCTTTAGTCAGATTGTGAACTTACGAAATTCAGGATACAGAGAAAACAAATTTTATAATTTCTTGAAAGCGTTCAGGATGATAATGTAAAAAAAAAACAACAGACAAAGGATACGGCCATTTGTCACACTCTCAGGTGTATATTTTTTATCAGCTGTGAAAGAAATTTACTTTGGAGAACAAAAAAACTTTGTTTATTTTATCCTACCTGTCAGTCTATTTTCTAAAACATCGCCAGTTGCCATGTTTGAAAAAAAAGTATTGAAATGCCCTAGCAGATTAGAAGTGATTGGAAACATTTCAGCTTATCATCAAGCTCATAAGATAATAGAGTTCCTCAATACCCCGGGAAATCCCATTGATCCATAACCTTGGCCTTTGCCTCAGCCACAAGATGGCCTCATTTTTTGGCTTGACTCTGTTACTGTGAGTAGGAAATTTATGACTAAAACTCTTGCTTTGAGTGACAGATTCATAGCCTGTTGAATCCATCCAAATAATAATGAGTAGCATTAATGATTCAGTGATGTAGGAAAATGGCTGATGTTCTTCTGCATTGGGTTTTTCCCAAAATCTTGTGGTCTACTATTGCTAGTATCATTACTGGCTATTTTGAGAAAAATAGGAGGAACAGTTTCATTTCATAATGTAGCATCATAAACATTTTATTTCAAATGGTACAAGTTTATATTGAAATTCAGTGTTGGGAACAGTGTATTAAGAGCACTGTAGTAAAAGATTTAAAATATTTGGCTATGGCGTGAGTTCAGTTTGGCCAAAAAATTACTTATGCAGTTATCATATGAGTGCAGTATTAAGTACTTGTGTGTGTGAATGCATGTTGTCTCTTAATATCGTTACTTTTCTGATAAAACCTCATAACTTCAGAATTATACCCTTTTCATTTTTCTGGCCTAACCTGTAGCACATAAAGCAATACACAGGCCAATGAAACAACAAAGTTGGACAACTGCTTGAAAGTCATCCTTTTAAGTAAAATAAAACCTCATAATAATAACAGTTAAACAAGGTGGAAGCAGTTTTTTTTGTCTCTCCTCAAATATTTGAGGTCATAGAAGTTATGAGGTTTTATCAGACAAGTAACGATATGTCATATTAAGTATGAAAGGAGTTTCCTTTTGGTGACGAGTAGAGTTTGTTTAAATCCAATCTGTCTTAGTCTGTTCATCACGCTTATTGCAATGACTTAAAAATTTGGCTTTTTTATTCTTTTCCAACCGGAAAAAATGGCAGGCACAAAAGGGATGAAATTTCATTAACACGTTTAGCATGTTTTTTTTGTTTTTTTTTTTTATTCGGCTTGAAAATGCCAAATGGTACATAGGAGATAAGAGCTCATATATCACATTCTTGCCTGTTCCTCAGATGGCGGACAAGTCCACTGCAGCAATCATGGGAGGTGAGAGCAAAAACCCAGCAGTACCTGGACAACAGACAGTCACACACCTTTTCTCACTGGGTGCCAAGGCTTTTGAGAGGTAAAATTTCGTTCATTTATGTACTCTTTCTCACTGGCTATCTGCGTATGTAACCCTGGCTTTTTCCTCTTCACTTGGAAATGGGCTGTACATTTTTGTCTGTGTAAAAACATCCTGCCAATCATGTTTACAGCACCTTAAATTGATATGAACAACTATAAAACTTAGCACTTTATTTGCTTAATCTCGGATATGTCAAGTGACGGACCTTGTCTAATACTGACTCATTTTACTTCATATTCAAATTCTCCTCCAAAATGGCACACAACTTTGTGGAAATGGTCTAGACTTACACTGTCTTTTGGCTTATTATCATTTGTGGAAGAAGAATAACTATCATCTGAGAGACACCAATACCGCTACAGTTGTTTCTGCCAACACTTTCAGGGTTAAGCTTAGGCTGAATGAAGAGCTATTCTGACACTGTTGTTGACATTTTAAGCCATGTTTGTATACATGTAAATATATATGTGGGTTACATTTAGGTCTCATCATCTGTGACAAGGATTTTCTTTTGACAACGAAGAAATTATACCTATCTTTTCTCGTGTCATTTCATTGCATTTCACTTGTCTCACCTAGAGTTGCAGATTTCATTGTTAGCGTTATCAACCTATACATCCCATAGCTCTATACAACACCAGGTTTCTAGAAATGTGTATTTATACCTCAGGGATTGTGAGAGAAATGGTCGTTTGAGGAGAAATAAAGTTTACTTCATCTATTTTATCATATGTTGCAGATTTCACTGTTAGCATTATGGGCCTGATATATATACTCATGGAAAAAATAAAGGTTACTTGTTTGCTTGGACAGTTGTGATGATGTTGTGTCAATATAATTCACATGTTCCGTGAATTGTACTCATCTGTAAAGCAGTTAAAGATAATTGATTGGTTTTCCTGTAGTTACTTTGCGTTGGGAATATATCTCACACACACTTTCTTGACCGTGAATATATAATTTAGGCAATACTAGGTCTCTGTGATGTCTGTTGGGCTTACATGCTGTTCCCTCTATGTTGTCTGTCCAGGCGAGGTTTGGAATGGGCTTGCTCTGTAGCCAGGATGTTGGAGACATTGTTCAGTACCCAGCAATGGAAGCCAGCCATCCACCATCATATCACTCAGTGTGTGCAGTCACTCAAGCATGTAAGTCAGACATATGTCCATTTCTCATTCATTATCTTTGCAAGTACAAAGGCTTGTTTGTTGCTAATTTATTTCATACTTATTTTAATAAAAGTCACCCAAGATATATAATTTTTGATCTAATCATATTATAGGCCTGCTTATCCTCAGTCATATGTCATAAAAAGTCATCGACCCATACATGTATTTTCTGAACAAATAACCTTTGAATATCAATTGTAACAAAAGACTGGTGCGTCTGGAGTGAAATGATTGCTAATCCTATGGAGCAAGATATCCGATGCTGATTATAAATTGTATGTGCTATTCAGTTGTCTTTCTTGAATATACAACTTTTTGAAACATTTAATGTATTCAAGTTTGAATTTTTTTTTATTTTTTTTTAAAAACAAAAATTATCACTGCTGCATGTAATCTGTATATTTAATCCAGATTCATCAAATTTTTTGTCAGATGATGGGTGCTTAGTATTTCTCTTCATTTTTATTTCCATATATTTATATATTTCTCTTTATAATCTCTGCTGTCTGTTCATCCTCAGAATGTCCAAGTTTCCTCCATCTTCCCAATGTTTGTGATTGCTGGATTTCCTGAGGTCAGTAGTTTGTTGTCATTGATCTTGTAGATCTGAGACTTACTTTGCTTTGTTGTGCTTCATTTTTATCTTCCTGTCTTTTGCCTGTCTGATTCAGTAATTTTATTTTTATTTTTGTTTTTTTATTTCTGCGTGCGCTGTCCTTTCCATGTGCTACATATAGGAAAACGAAAAATATAAGGGTGATATCTGTTAAGTTAGCATCGTGCGACATTACAGAATGTTGTCAAAATTTGAGGAACTTCGAAAAGGGATTTACATTTATTTTTTTTAAAAAGCAGGTAGCGGATTGATGCATATGGCAACAACAGTATAGAATGAACCTGTTTCAGTTTTGCAAATGGCTACCTGCATGTTTTTTTACCTGCTTCTTTTTTCTGTTTATTATTATTATTATTATTATTATTGTTATAATTATTGGTTTACATGTAATAAGGGCTATCCTCACCAAATGGTCTGATATTTTCCTAAGCTTATTCTGTAGTGTTGTCTGATTTAATATAGAAATTCATCTGTACTATATATCAACAACAGAAGAGAAAGAATGTCCTCAGTTCTGCGTCAGTAGGTGCCTACTTTTTTTTTCAGTTGTTGTTTTCTTTCTTTCTTTTTTCTTTTTTTTTTTTTTTTGTTTGGATGTAATGAAAGTTTTTCCTCACTAAATGGCCTTGACATTTCTCTGCCTCCAGGTGCTAACAACAGGTACTCTAGTGGATTATAACTGCACATCCCTGGAGAACCAGAGCGGGGTTGTGCTCAAACACTTTGCTGACAAGTACCAGACCCTTATTGTGGACCTCAAGACCAGGAAGAGACATACGGTTAGTCATTATATGTCAAACACTGGGACATTCTGTCACTTGTTGTTATATGCATACATACTGTAAGAGACTTTTCTATACTATAAATCTACAACAAAACCCAAAAAAGGCTTATGGACTCGAAAACCATAAATATTTGTCACACAACATTGTTGCACGAAGATCTGTGTTTCTATTTACATAAAGCCAAAAAAAGCTTACTATGTTTGACTTTATTCTAAAAAGGCGATAATAATTGAATAGTAAACTCATGAGAATGTTTGATCTGAATGTATGTTTGATAGAATGACTTGCAAGTTTAGAAATTTTTATTGTGGACCTCAAGATCAAGAGGAGACGTGCTGCAGGTTGCTTTCGATTTTTTTCAAAAATGAAATTACGCTTTTTTTTTCCAAACTTTGTTTTGGGTGGTCATTGTCCCACTATCATGATAAATCTTCTGTGTTTGGTCCACCTTCATAAAGTTATTACATTGATGCCATGTGAACAAATTGAAAGTGTTAACAAAAACATTGTCCACTGAGCATCCCCACTCAGCATCTTTCAACAAAGTGAATGCGGCACACTTAAAATGATACCTAATTACATCAGATCGGTCTGTACACCAGAATGCAAGAGCATGGTCTAAACATATAAAACCACATGGTGATCCACACAGGAAAGCACATGTTTACTTATATCCATCTGTTGTTAGTTTCGCTGTACAATCTTTGATTATCCAGATTTGTATACACATTGTGATATTCCTTTTATAACTCATAAACACATCGCCCATTATACCTTATATATATGTTTATCAGTCATTTTGACATGTAAACATATTTCACCATTGTATCATAATATGGCTGTACTCTTGCTGATTAAATCCCAATACAAGGAGAACAACAACAAACAATCACTCAAAACAACACATAATTAGTGCAGATTTCAGAAGGACCAGGAAAACTACCCAGACACTATTGGGCAAGAGCAATGACTCTGGTTATCTTGAATTTCGGAAAAGATCTAAATGTGAAATACTATTTGACTGGGACTGCTTCAGTTATTCTCAGTTCATTGTCTGTTCTATAAATCCAAAAAAAATCTCATAAATCGCTTATGGTCTCAAAAACTGATGAATATATTCATCTGAAATTGCAGGGCAATATTGATCTGACCTACATTTAAATAATCTGTTCCGGAGCTGTGGTTCTCTTCTAGTGTGTTAATATGAGAAAAAGACATGATTTGACAATTTTTTTAGATTTTTGAAAATTTGGCCATTTTTTTTTTTTTTTTTGGCAAAAGGGAAGAATGTGTTAACAAGGCTCAGATCTTATTCACACACACCTGTTTGTCTGTGTGTGGTTTCATACAGGTGAAAGATCAACAGGTGACCTGCTGCACAGAGATGACAGATGTCCTGGAGGCTGACAGTGTGGCTAAATTTGTGACATTTGTCATGGATACAGTCTCTCGGATGCGAGGAGGTATGAACATTTTCTCTTGCCTTGAGCAAAATTTTTTGTGTATTTTATAGATTCAGAATATCTTGGGACTGTTTTTGTGATCTATAATTCCAGCATATCTTGGGCACAGTTACATCAGTCCCTATCCATTTACTTTACAGTTTAACCAAAATTACTTCTATTTACTGAACTCAAAAAGTCAGATAGAAACAGTGTAAGGAAAGCAAAAATCAGCTTTGCTTTTTTTATTCGACAATTTTCAATGCTCAATGAAACATTCCTGAAAAATGTACTGTGTGCTAAAAATGTTCTTTCTTTCCTCATCATAATTTTCTTTTTTTTTTTTAAATTTGTGAATTTTTATTTAGTTTATTTCTAATAAAAGGAGTGAAAGTGATTTTAGCCATCTTTTATGTGTCATGTGCCTAATAAAGAAAAGTAATTTGACAAACTGAAAAGAAAAAAAAAAAAAAAAGAATAAATCATTAATTTTTCAAAAATCAGAGTGATATTGTGTGCAGTTATACAACAAACAAAAAATAACTGCATCAACCAATCAAGGACAAAATACAGTGTTCAGTTCCAAGATTATGAAACATATCAATGACAGCATGATGAAATCAGCTGTCCACAAAATGTATTTCACAGTCAAATTTAACTGAAACAAATAAGTTTAAAAACCCCACTTCAGGTTAATCCAGGGAAAGAAACACCATCCATCATTTTAGTCTTGGATTTAGTTTAAAATTTGTCATTGATTTTTGTTAACCAGTTTTGCTCTCCTGTAAAATTAAGTGTCTTGGCATATGGCTGATTTTATCATACCATCAATGTGAATTTGTTCTTAGGTATTCTATGACCTGGATTATGTTGTAGGTGAAGAGTTGTCTGTGGAGATATTGTGGATTCTGTCCCTTGCCTTGAAAATGCTGAACCGCTGCTTCAAGAGTGATCAGGCTGAAGTGATCAGCGAGAAGATCTTCACAGGTGGTTTCATCCAGTCTCTGGTGTACCTGGCTTGTACTGGCACAGGTCTCAACCAGAACTGGCTGCTCAAAGATTTAGAGGTTGGTGCCATTGACTGGTTTCAGTGTATGAGGTGTAACACGATGAAATCAGGCTCTCGTCAAATTTTGAGCATATGGAGCTATTGGTATCACTGTGAAGGTTATTAATTTCTCTGTGTGTGTGTGAAAAAAATTTTTGTTCTACCTTATGTAGAAGTAGGGATATTGGCAATTAAAGACGATGGGGGGTGACTTATTGCTGCAGTGAATTTAGTGAGAAAATGGCTGATCACTTTTGTTAATTAATCCTTATTAGGCTGTGCCACTAAAGTACAATATTTGGGCTTTTACTTAATCTGTTTCAGAAAATTTCAGTCTGAAATGCATTTTTAGATTGATGTAGAAGGTTCTGTGAAGAAAAAAAATTGCATTAAAAATTCATTCACTGCTAAAAAACATGGGATTTCTTCAGTCGCCTCAGTTTGACGAGCGTCTGAATTCATAGTGGTCTGTCTCATGTAGATCTTAGAGTGAACAAGCAATAGTTCAGATGAAGCTGCCTGAAAATTATTCCAGATGGAAAGTGGACCTCAGCAATTAGCACATAGTGATTGTGGAAGCTGAGTTAGATTGTATGTTTGGAATATATCTTAGGTGTTGTTTGGTCAGATATTTAAATAAATAAAGTCTGAGCTGCCATTTTGAATTGCCTGTCAAATCTGGCTGGTGTAGGACACAGAAGTGTTTGCCATAGAATTAAAGAGAACAAAAAGTGAGCAATACTTTTTTGATAATGAACAATACTTTTAAGATGCTCTGATCTTCAACTTTGTATGGAAATGGACATATGTCTCACAGGCAGTCAACATGGAGACGTATGTCGATTTTTCACCATATGGGGTTTTTGGTATCACGTGAAAGCTTATTTCATACTCTTTCAGGTGATGGAAAAAGTTTTGAGCTAGCTTTATTCTAGCCAGAGATATTTGCAGTTTAAAGAGACAAGGGACGACCCCCCCCCCCCCAAGCAATGACCGAAATTCCGAGAAAATCGAGTTCAAATGAATGGTTGAACGCATAAATCTACATATCTACCTCACAAAAACCTGATTTTAATGAAGAAATATTTATAAATCGAGGGTAAGACAGATATTGTTTTGTTCAGAAATGAATGTACTTTCGATTTCTGCAATAAAAAAAATTCAATGTCTGACCCCCCACGTCACATTCAAAGCCCGATTTCTCAGTTCTAGCCCATCTGATTTCGACTGTCCGTGAGACATATATCACTGAGGTGATGATTTGTACAGTCACATAGGTGAGACAGATTTTTCAAACCAGTATGTTCATTGTATGGTTTTCTCCAGGTGCTTTCTTTAATTTGGTATACACATGACGGCTCATCGCTGAAGAAAACCAAGATGACCAGTCTGAAAGACAATGAGAAGAGGAAAGTAAGAACTGAGGATGATGTGAAAGGAGCCCTGAAAATGAAGTTTGATTCCATGCAGTATTTGCAAGACAACGACGAAGATGATGACGAGGAAGAGGAAGAAGATAGCAGTTCCACCCTTGGTAACGATTCGGACTCTGAGGACTCAGACTGGATCAACAGGCCTATGAGCTCTGACGATGATGAAGATGATGATGATGATGACGATGATAAGGATGTTGATGGTGCAAAGAAGAAGAAGAAGAAGACAGATGGAGCGGCGAGCGACCCCACATCAGAAGAAAATGGTTGGGATGGGACATCATACGTGGAACCAAAAACCAAAGATCTCTTGGAGGTGAGTGTTTTGCTATCCAATGCATCTATGTTATCCACAAGAACCTGTGATTTGAGTGTTTGATAAAAATGGTGAGTCAATCCGTTCTTTCTTTTGTCCGTCCTCTTATTGACATTGAACGTCACAAGTGACGGAGTTGTCTTTCTTGTGCCAGATGTGAGGTTTCAGTGTCAGACCAATTTTTTCTCTTGTTTTCTTTTCTTTTTCTCTCAAGACTTTCAGTGAAATACTACGAAAGTAGGATTGTCTCGGCTTTAAGTGGCTGCCTGTTTTTAGTGAGAATTTTTGTATGTAAAAGTTGGAATTTGGAAATTTTGCCAGGACATCAGCACTCCACCTACTCTTTATCAATTTTTAGCTGCCAAAGGTTCTGTAATGTGCGCAACATATTCATGGGACTCTGAAATATATTAGCCCTTGTCTGAGAAGGCTAGACATCAGGCTTCTTTACCCAAGAGGCTAGGGGATCATTGACTCTTTTAAGATGATCTGCTGCTGAAAATCCTAAAATTGTCAAATGGACAAAAACTTCCATTCTGAAGGTGCACAAATGATAACAAGATAATAGAAATTGAGATTCTGTGAAGTTTTATTGCCCTCTGTATGCGGTTGCCATGGTAACATCATAAACAACCGCCATATTGAACGATTTAAAGCAAACTTTAAAGTCCTAAGGCTTTGCTATTTTTTAAGCTATTGCCTTCAAATTTTGAGGATAAAGATTCTGAGCATCACTCTACAGCAAAATAACGCCAGATCTTTTATATCTATTTTAGTTTACAAGATATTGCATCCAACATTTTGTAATAATTCGGCCTGTCAAAAAAACGACTTTTTTCAAAATCAATTCAATTTTATTTTAAAAAGACACCTCTTAATGAAAAAATGGGATTATTTTATTGTAGAACACTTCTTGGTTGATGTCTCCTGCAAATTTGAAGCAATTTGGACAAGAAATAAAAAAGCTTTAGGGATTTGATTAGTAAAAAATGTCAAACCGAGAAAATGAGCTGTAAAGATGAAAATTAGTAAAACTGAAATAAAAGCCATTGAAGCCTCCATCTCCTTCAGACATTCGCTGTTTCCTTGCTTTCACCAGATGCACTGACTGCTTTTTTCTTTCATGGCATTATTGCAAATAAAGTAAAGGTATAAAAACGATGTACTATGCAATGGAATGCTGAACAACAAGTGATGTACCAGCGCATTGTTTGCAGCGGAAGTTGGTGAAGGTCAAAGTGTAACTACGATGTAACCAATCAGAGTAGACTTCCTCCGCTCTTCAGCGAATCGCGTATTTCGAGGTGTCTAATGTTCAGATGGACAGCAAAATTAGGTGAATGGACCTCGTGCTTGCTAAGCACACTGACGCTATGGTTATTTTTAGATCGCACAGTAATACAAAGACTTGATAGTACTCAGAGTAAGCTTTCCAACGATACAATGTGTCCTAATTATCGATAACTGGAAGCATGATTGTCAAGGCGTAAAGTTTGACAATTTGTGCTATCAGAAAGGGAAAAAAGCAATTATTGGGCACATGCATGGTTATGCTAAGTTAACCCTTTTATGAACATTTGGGGGGGGGGGGGCAATAACGGTATGGGATTGAAGAAAAATGGTTATAGGAACGGAATATAGGAAGAACAAAATTTTGAAAAAAAATTGTTGATATTGATATTTTTCAGCCGCAGATTGCCTTAAAAAAATGCAGGTTTTGATTATCATATCCCTCCATCCCCCAAGGGCAGGGTCCATGAGGCGAATCCACAATCCATGACTTGAGCTGTTCACCACAGAGCAGATGCCAAACCACATGACTACAGCGACCCCCTCTTTTTCTCTGCCCCAGAAGTGTGCCCTTTATGCTGCAGGCTCTCACTACCAGCTGTACTCTGTATACATTCTTATTCAAGACTAATTTTGTTATTATTAAATTTATTTGTCCCTTTTTTGTGTATCCAGGCTCTCCATTCAGAGTTGGATATTCCTTATCCAGTACTGCGAGCTCTATGCAACATGAACGAGGGTAAATGTGAGGGAATCATCAAGTCTATTGTGGACAAGTAAGTAGTTTGTTGTTGTTGTTGTTCCTGCTGTTCCTGGTCCTGTTGTTAATGTCAAAACAAGATGTTTGTTGATTTTCCACCAAATTGAGTCATAACTATCACCTGAAATCCTAATTCACGTGTTGTCATGTGGTGAAATTTGTCCTGACTGTAGCCAGAGATATGTGCAAATTGAAAAGACAGGGGGTGACCTCTCAACACCTGCTCATCTTGGTAAAAA
>JBCEWB010145371.1:0-10827 GCA_039654565.1 Peronia peronii | reverse complement strand
AATTTTGGGGCCTTTACTCAATCTATTTCAGCAAATTTAACTCTGAAATGCATTGTTAGATTGATATTGAAGGGTTTCGTGAAGAAAAAAAAATTACGTTAAAAATTCGTTCATTGTTGAAAAATACGTGATTTCTCCGGTCACCTCAGTTTGACGAGTGTCTGATTTCATCGTGTCACGTCTCAAATGTTACTGGCAATTTCAACAGTCTGCTGTGTGGCTGATGTAATTACATTTGTGATATTAGAGATTCTTATAGAATCTGTAGGATGTATTGCCGCACTGTCAAGTTCTTGCTTCATATATCAGTTTGCAAAATCAAACAGAGTTAGTAAATTATCTCCACAATATTTCCCCAGACTCTCTGATGTGAGCAATTAATCAATCTCTGATAGATATATGAGACATGACACATTGAAATCAGGCACTGGTCAATTTTTGAACATATTTGTAGAATTACTATTGTCATTGTGAAGCTTATTCATTTCCTTTTGTATTGATGAAAAATCTTTGTTCTACCTCAAGTACAAGTCAAGAAATTGGCAATTGAAGATGATGGGGTGACCTCCAGCTGCAGCTGAATTTAGTGAGAAAATGGCTGATCATCTTTGCTAATCCTCATTAATCTTCACTGAAATCATGTCAATAAATATCAACTTTGTATCTTTTATTCTACACATTTCGGCAAATTTAACTCTGAAATGCACTTTTAAATGGAACAGAAGGGTTTTGTGAGGGAAAAAAATGCATTAAAAATTCACGCACTATTAAAAAAATCTCAGTTTTTCTAGTTATCTTAGTTTTACAGGCACCTGATTTCATTGTATCACATCTCATACTGCAACTTAAAAGCATTTTAATGCATTAGTATTGTATGTGTATGTTCTTGTGTATGTATGTATATCTGTATGTGTTGTATGTATATAATATTTTTTTTTTATTCCATATGTGCAATAATAATTCTTTTGTTTTGCAATCATTTCAGTAACTGAGCTTGACAACTAACATGTGAACTATACTTTGTGTCACTGGAGATGGCAAATGTTTCTGTTTGACTTACCATGTGAACGGCTTCTTTACTTTCTGTTTTGCTCTCAATCTTCTTCTCTAAAGCATTTCTCATTTTTTGCTTACAATGGTGGCATAGACACTTAGAAAGTCTGTCATTTCTTGCCTCCCTGTATCCAACTACAACATACAAATGTGTACGTGTACAATTGTCAATGAAAAAAAAAAAATTTATTTGTTACTGATTTTTTTTCATAATGCCCATTCTCAGAATCCGCATGATTTTTGATGACATGTTTGATTGATGCAACTGCTGAGCTCTGATATTTTCTGTGTGATGAAAATTTGCCAAATCATTGCTAACTGTCACAGCTGCACATGTTTTTGTTTATGTTTGGGTCATTTTTTACATTACACAACTCTGAACTGACTGCGATGGAGCGATAGAGCATTAAAAAAAAAAATGAAAGAATATGGATATTTGTATGTAATTGTTGTACTTGTATGTTCTGTTGGACAGTGCTGAACCAAAACTTTATCTTCATCTTCTAAATATTAAAGGAATTTTGATATTTTGAATTTGTGCGGGCGATTTGAGATATATTTGCTTTTTGTCAATTATGAAGTAAATCATTTTCAAAATGAAAAGTTTTATGATTGTCGCTTGTTGATGGAGGTAAAAAGTGAAAGATATGTGTGTGTGAGTATGTATGTGTATGTGTGGGAGGGAGGGCAGGGGGGAGGGAAGGAGGGAGGTTGAGTAAAGAAAATTGGGATGAGGGGAGTTAGTGAGATGGCAGAAAGCTGTTCCTCATTATTCTCCACTTTCCCATTCAATCATCGGAGCATTTTTATACTTATATAAAATTATATATTTTGTATATTATTACATGATTTCGTGTTTTTTTTGTTTTTTTTTTTACACAGTAGCCTTTGTACTCTCTCTCTCTCTCCTGTAGAACTGTTTTTTTTCAGTTCAGTGTGACATGTGTTTTTTCCTATCGAACGAATCCCACCGATACATGTAAATTATATGTTGTAACTATTTGATTCAGTGACAAGGAGGTGAAGTGTCCATTGCTGCCTTCTGGCAAATTTAACATCAAACCAAACCAGTCTGTCATAAGTTATGGGTGCCAACTCTTGTGGGTCACATGAATGTCACTGACAATAAATATTAAGCTGTAACACTGTCAATTCAGCTGAGCAAAATCTCATGAGAATATCAAATAATTAACTTTTGATTATAATCATAAAGTTATTGACATTATAAGACAGAGATGTCATGATTTAGGAGAAAAGCAGAACTTCGGTGAGTTGTGAGGATACTCAAAAAGTTATTTGAAAGCCATTTGTTACATATGAATTTCAATGATATACAGCATGTGAATCACATTAGTGGGAACCTGTTAGACAAATTATGACAGGCAGACATTGGAGACACAACATTTTATGTACAGGAAAAGTCAATTCTTCTGGCTAAAGTCATTATTTGTGCTTAAAATGCATTTTGTAACATAGACTGTGTGATTTTTGTCTGTATAAACTAATACTGCTGTGAAAG
This sequence comes from Peronia peronii, assembly GCA_039654565.1. NCBI lineage: Eukaryota > Metazoa > Mollusca > Gastropoda > Systellommatophora > Onchidiidae > Peronia > Peronia peronii. The sequence goes on along the minus strand of JBCEWB010145371.1, from coordinate 8,255 downwards.
ACTTCATACTGTGCTTGTGAGAGACCATCATGGGGACTGACAGATTTTGAAGTTAGTCCAAGTTGGTTTGTAGTTACTCCCAGAGTGAATGCATACACATGAGGGAAATGTTCAGTATGACAGAACTTATGGATGTGGAATAAAGGTGAACTGAAAAGATATTTGTCTCGCAGACAGTCAAAATGAGACGTTTGTCGATTTTTTCACCATATGGGGTTTTTCATACCCTTTCAGATGGTGAAAAAAGTTCTGAGCTAGTTTTATTCTAGCCAAAGATATTGCAGTTTAAAGAGACAAAGGGGGACCCCTCAGCAATGACCGAAATTCCGAGAAAATCGAGTTTAAATGAACGGTCGAACGCATAAATCTACTTACTTACCTCCCCAAAATCCGATTTCAATGAAGAAATATTTATAAATCGAAGGTAAGACCGATACTGTCTTGTTCAGAATTGAATACACTTTCGATTTCTGCAATTAAAAAAAATCGATACCTGACCCCCCTCATTACATTCAAAGCCCGATTTCTCGGTTCTAGTCCAGTGACTTACGTCTCATTTCGACTGGCCGCGAGACATTTGGAGTGTTGATAATAATGAAATTTGACACCTTTTTTGAAATTGCATCTTTCACTGCTTCAAAACATGTTCATAATATTAATGTTGTGTTCTCATATTTGTTGGTTTGAACTTTTGTTTCCTTATCAGAATGGCCAAATTTCTCTGTGTGTAGATCTACAGATCTGTATAACTGTTACTGGGACTATAAACAATGACATATGAGCCGTTGCATTATTGACTACACCTTTCAGCTTTCTTTCTTTGAGGGTTACTTCAGGCAAGAATATCATGGACATTCTTGATAGTTTACCTGTCTTCAGCTTCTATCTTCTGTTGTCATTACCAATGTCATCACTAGGCCGAGTGAACATTTCTCCATTGTCAGTCACACTGGTGGGCTGTGTCCCCATTGGTTTACTTACACCTGAACTATGTGGAAGGTATGACAAGAGAAGATCCAGACAGACCAGTGACAGTCACACTAACTTAAGGTTGTGGACAATATCTTGGTGCCTTAGAGAAATGCTCCTCTTGCTCCATCATTCTTGCCTTGACAGAGATGAGGAAAAGAAAAACAAAAAAAAGCATGCTCAAACTCACTAGTGTGAAATTTTGAATATCGATGGTCTCAGGCACAAACCGTCTAACTCCGGAATTTGGAGCATTACTATTATGCCTCAAAATAACTCACAAACGCATGATTCATCATGTCTAGGAATATCTAAGCCCAATAGAAATTAGTCATATTGTCATGTGATCAAACCATCTAAGTTGGAGATTGCTCTCAACCACTAAATTTTTCCATCTCCTGTAAAATTTGTGTTTTTGGACATAGATGGTTTGTGCCCAAGACCATCGATATGTAACATGTTATATCTCTTGGGAACTTAGTGAGAAGTCTTGATGCTGGCTTGACAAACCATTTATTTGTGAAAGGCAGAGAGTTTCTGTGTCAAGTCTCTGTTTGCAAGCAATGCTCAATCATGGAAGATCACATTGTACAACAAGCTGGAAATGGGTCTAATTACAAGTAAAGTAAATGACATCAACCATCCAACCCAGTGAAGTCTCTTCAGTGGTGGCTGAAATGGCTAAATTATAATCTTGATGATACATTCAAGTTCACTGTTTCTATGAGTCCTGTCATCTATTCCCTTACTTATGTACATTTTTGCACAATTGATATACATTTGAATAGACCTGATAATCAAACACCACAAGGGCAAAGAAAAGACTTGTAATGCTTCATTCTAAAGCTATATAATCTACAACGAAAAAAACTAAACCCGATTACCATCAGATATGCCATGCAAAATCCTTTGTCTCTGGAAGTGAGACCAATGTTCCTTCATATATCCCTTGAAATCATATTTCTGGACACTACAAATCTGTATGCTATCCTTTTCTTTTCTAACCACTTTTTCTTTCTATATAAATACATGTAAAATTTATATTTGTATGATGGAAGAATATGTTTGATAAACAATAGTTGTTTTGTCTAAGTATTCATGATTCATAACATCTGACCTGCATCGCTGGAGCTCATCCAGGAAATTTGAAATGGCCTGGCTTCAAAGATATTTATCCAGTAAACTCCTCATGAGAAAACGAAGCCAGCATTGGTGATACAAATCATATTTGAACACATCATGATGCAATTTTTTGCTACACAGAAATTCATAGGAAAATAATATGGATATGTTTTGAATGATTGGACACACTTGAAACTTGTGAAAGTTTACATTCTCTTACAGACAAAGGCACTATATATATAATCTTAACAAAAAAATGAGTATGGTTAGCCTGAATTGAAAAATGCCAAGTCATTTGTTCAGATAGTTAGGTGAATTCCCTTTGCTAAGTATAAAAGATGTTAGACAAGCATTGTAAAGAAGGACAGAATCACTTTAGCTCCAGCTATTTGAAGCATGTGAAGCAAAAAATTATAAAAAAATTATCACTATGAGATACAAAAATTTTCAACTTATGATGAATTTTTCAGAATGTTCTGGTGTTCATGTTTCAAATTACAAGAGAAAAGGTGATTTTTTTTTTCTTCTTTACAATGCTTATGTTATCGGCCGAGATAATCTAAATTGTAGTTAAGATTGAAAGACCAAATAAAAACTGGCTTATGTCATACCTCTCATACTTGGCAAAGGAAAGAAATTTGGTGGACGGTCAAAATGGTTTACTGATTTTATGGTATGAGATGACCAATAAATTGTTTATCACTCCTCTCTCAGATGGTCAAAAGATTACTTAGCTTTCCATGTGTAGAAATGTCAGCACCAGGTCTATTCCTCCTTCCTGATGAGCGTCAGCCTTTGCCTGATGGTTGTGAATTTCCCGCTCATATCCTGAGGCTGTGAACTGTACATTGGACACCTGAGTGTGTCGGTGTCCTCAATCATTGAGTCACATAACTTATTGTACTTACATGTTAGCTGTTGTTTCATCTACCAGTCACTGGCAGTCACATCAGTAAGTTTGTAGATCATAGATGTTCTTCTGTTCTGTAATGTTCTGTGTAAAAACAGGAGAAAATAAATAGACATTATATGTCTTGCAGCCAGTCAAAATGAGACGTATGTCGATTTTTCATCATATGGAGTTTTTGGTATCACGTGAAAGTTTATTTCATACCCTTTCCTTTGATGAAAAAAGTTTTGAGCTAGCTTTATTCTAACCAGAGATATTGCAGTTTAAAGGGACAAGAGGGACCCAGAGCAATGACTGATATTCCGAGAAAATCCAGTTTAAATGAACGGTCAAACACATAAATCTACATACCTACCTCACAAAAACCTGATTTTAATGAAGTAATATTTATAAATGGAGGGTAAGACCAATATTGTCTTGTTCAGAAATGAATACACTTTCGATTTCTGCAATAAAAAAAAAATTCGATATCTGACCCCCTCATCACATTCAAAGCCCGATTTCTCGGTTCTAATCCAGCGACTTAAGTCTCATTCCGACTGGCCGCAAGTCATAAGATACTCTATCTGTTTTGAACATGAAAATAATTCAACATAATTTTATTTTTAAAAAAATAAAAAATATCAATTATTTTGAATTTTTCTGTGTGAAATACTTATGTTCTGAAGATGTGTGTATAGCTTTGTAGACTCTTTTTTTTAAAGTCCTTATCTGGTTTTCTAATATATATTATAAAATGTCCTGGAACTTAATTTTGTTATCTGTATGTATGTAATAAAATGTCCTCAAACTCCAAAGAATGTAGTGTCCTATTTTGCAAATCTCCCATCACCTGTATGTATCTGGCAACAGATCCTAGTAGACACATTGATACAAACATTTAATGCCATTGTACATAAGATATGTTTGCTGTTGTTGGTGATGTTGTTGTTTGTTGTTGTTTATGTATATATGCTACGCATAACAAAACAAAGATTTCTTTGCTGTTTTGTCAGTGACTTTGAAGCTTAAGCAAGTCAAGGAAATTCTTTATCTGATATTTTGTATTTTTTAATTTTCCATTTTCCTTTCTATTAGTCATCTCTTTGGGTCTGACAAAGGAAGGAAAGGGTTTGTTGTTTTGTTGTTTGTTGCTGTTCTGTTTCTTTTTTGTCGTTGAATATTTCTAACGTCTCTTTCTCTCCATACATTCATATGACCTATCCTCTGGGTCTGACATTGACAACAGAATAGATATTAACATGAAAACAGATCATTTGCTTTAATGTTGTGTTACTTATGTATCAAATGAAGACAAATATTCTGTTTACTTGATATTCAAGCAAATGTAAATATTGAAGTTTTGGAGGTGCTGCCAGCTCTGTTTGTCAGAATAAGTACCAAATCTATACCAGTGCTGGAATCTCAATATGGAACTATCATCTTCCTTTTCCCTGGTATTTAGAGTATAGACTTTTCCTGAGACCATGAAACAGAGATGTGGCAACTACAAGTCGACGTGTAGTTCTTATCGACTTGTAAAATATAACATAAACAACAACAAAGCATTTCCTTTCTTCTATGCTTGCAAAGAATGGTAATTCATCTGGACTTGTACTTTGTGGCACACCACTCCTGTGTTGAATTTCTATCTGTTTACTTTGATCACAGTGTTATAGAACTTAATGTGGGAGATGATGAAAGTAAGCAGGCTGGGGGTAGGTTTTCATGTTAACATGGCACTATCATGAAAACATATTTTATGTCATACAAGACCTGAACTTGGTTTCATATATCTCAAGTCATGTTGTAGTAGCCCCAGGCCAAATATCCTTAGGCAATCATTGATAGTAGATTTCATTTTGGCCTTCACCTATTGATTTCTGTCAATAGTTGTAGGGCACCAGTCAAGATGAGATCACCAACCTCAGCTACTTTCTAGCATTCAACAAATTCTGTTCCAGACCATTCTCGGATGTTGTCTTCCCATCTCATTCTCTGTCTCCTCCCTCTGAGGCTGCTCTCACTGTGCCTTGTAAGGTAGTTGTAGCGAGGCCTAACAAACCGGACACCTGACCATACCATTTCAGATTTCATTAATTGACCACAGTGAGCAGACTTTGGTGAGGTTCTACAGCTCGCTGGGTCCTCTTGTCAACTTTTTTATTTGTTACAGGACGATAGCCACCAAAAGTAAAAATAATGTAATTTGGTATAACATTTGTCCACATCTGTATACTTCGTATATATCAATGGTTCAGTTTGTGTCCTAGCTTGTTTGTCTGTTATTACCGATTGTCATGTCATGCTAACTCCTGACCTTTGACTTATTGACCAGGCTTAATGATTATAACACTCATGCCAGAGATTCAGATGATGTCCTCATTGACTTGCCGCTGCTTTTGTCCATAATTCATTCAAATCCTCAATGTATTGAGCCCTTATCTGTATCATAGTCTAAGCCATCAATCCGCTAAGGTTGATATCTGTACAGCACAGAAAACGGTGTTGTTTGCCTGTAGATAGCTTTGGCTGTATGTTGGTTCAAATCACGTTTCTGTGGCGTGACGTCATGGCTACATTGAAAGTTATCTCGCCATGCTGAATTTTGTACTGTAACAAATTTTGTTATCCGGAACTTTAAACACCCTTGTTTTGGTGGCTCATCCTCATCACAGTATGGAGGGGATCAGATTGTTCCTGGAACACTATTTTGATGGAAAGCAGACAGACAGAGTTAGTTTTTTTGTTTTTTTTTTTAGTTATTATTTGTTGATAAAACACACACGCAAACGAAAAAGACAATAGCTGATATTCCACCACACGCTTTTAATTTCTAAATTGTGTGTAGCTACTGTTTGTAACACTAAGGAACAAACACATTATCACTTAAAATCGGATCTGGATGGAAACGTGCAAAGAAAGGGGTAGAAGTGGCATTAGAGGGGAGGGGGGGGGGTGGTGAATGGGAGTGGAGGGAGGAAGAAGTCACTTCACATATCAATGTCTGACCAAGTTCGGTCATTACGCGAGCCAGCAAATGATCAAACAAAGATGTAACAATTATAATATGACTGTTTTGTCGTTGTTGTGTGTGCATTTGTTTTCTCTCTTTACTTTTGATTTGCCTTTCTTCCTCATGCATACTTTTTATTTGTCTGGGCTTAACTGGTCCGCAGAAAGTGTCGTTATTGTTTTACTATAGTGGACTTGGCTTGTGGATGTTTTGCTGTCGCTTGTGTGAATGGTAAGATGTGAACGTCTGCCTTCAGACAAGGAGTATTGAGAGCTTTGTACAGATTCTTGGTGTGGATGATGCATTAACTTGTTTAACGCTTCTGTGTTTTGATGAGTATAACTTTTGATTTACACGTCTATATTAATAAATGTCTAACTCTGAACTTGATTTTGTCTTTTTGTCGTTTTCTTGTGTCCGATATGCGTTTTTATTCCAGCTGACTGTTTCATTGTTTGTGTAGTATCCATAATTGGTCATATAATGAAGCATTTTGACTGTCAGCCGATTACGTCCCTTTGCCAAGTACAAGCGGTTACGGTTACTGTATATCTAGGGAGTCACCGTGGCGATGTGGTTTGGCGTCTGCTTCATAGTGAAAACAACAACTCATGTCGGTGAGGTTGTGGCCGGGATCGACTGAGGGATTGAAGGACACCAAGGTCGAAAGCCTGCAATTTTTCAGTGACTCAACGGTTTCCTGGCTTCCTCTGGGTAGGGAAGCCCGATGTCTAGCCTTCTCGGATAAGAACGAATATATTTCGGAGGTTCCGTGTGTACGTTAGCACGTTGAAGAACCCTTGGCAGTTCAAAATCGATGAAGAGTAGGCTGTGTGCCGCTGTCCGGGCAAAATTTCCAAATTCCAAATTTCTGCCCTCAAAAATTATCAGCAAAAACGGGCAGCCGCTTAGAGCAAGATAATCCTATTTTCTTAGGATTGAAAAGCTTAAGAAAAGAAAGAAAACCCTGTATATGTACGCCTTTCAACGTTTTGCTGTGGCTATCTCGTACAAGAGGTATAATGCAAGAGGAAAAAAAATCACCCGCTCTCTTGCATGGTTCTGCACTTTAGGCATGGCAAAACTTCTTCATCTCCACCCTCACCTATCCCGTAGTCTGGCTGACCGTTGGAACACCGCTATAGATTGTACAGCCAACCTCCTCCACACCTCGCGGTTCTCAGCTTTCCGCAGTATGACGTTCCAGTCAAGGTCAGTCCACTTTTTGATGATGCCTTCCCATTGTTTCCTCTGTCTGCCTCTTCGTCTCCCTCCTTGTACTGTTCCCTGTAGTGCAGTCTTGGCGAGTACAGATGACTGTGTTATGTGCCTGTATCACTTCAGTTTGCATCTTTTCACTGAAGTCAGGAGGTCTTTATACGGCCCGATTGCGTTTCCAATTCTGGTTTTCACTACTTCATTGGTTATGTGATCTCTTTACGAGATGCGAGGAGTCTGTGGAAGATGAAATGCTATGACGATAGCAAAACTACCGATCATTAAAAAAATAATAGTTTAAAAAAAGAAATAATAAACACACACACACACACACACACACACACACACATACACACGCGTGCATTTGCATTTTTTATGTCCCATTCCTAAAGCTGCAGATACAGTAGATCTGTCACCATCCTGTCTCAGTCACGGCTCCGTCTAGATATCCAATGACGTCATTGACATCTCCACAATCCGATCAGCTCCAGTTCTGTTTCATACTCTTTCCTGTATAATGTTGCCATGTCTCGTTTTTATTTTGAGGACAGGGATGATATCATTGGAGAACAGAATTCATCGATATCCCGGGAAATCTCATAGACCTTGGCCTTGCCTCGGCCGCAAGTTTGCCTCACTTCTTAACTTGACCCTGGTATGGTGGGTAGGAAACTTATGACTGAAACTCAACGCTATGAGTGACAGACTCGTAGCCTATTGAACCTAGATCCATCCAAACAGCGATAGTAGTGAGTAGTATTAATGATTTAATGCCGTATGAAAACTCTTGACGTACTTCCGGCGTCGGGTTTTCCTGAAATCCTGCGCTCTACTATTAGACCGACCTAAGACAAATACACCGTGTTCGTATCTTAAGTACATATATTAGGTTTTGCAATACCTAAAGGGAACCAGAAAGACATCAGTGATGTCCGACTTTAAATCATGTAAGAGCTAAATGTTTGTTTTTCTTAAGTCTTTCAATCCAAAGAAAGTAGGATTATCTCGGCTTTTAGAAGCTGCCAATTTTTGCTGAGAAAT
>JBCEWB010145360.1:0-10827 GCA_039654565.1 Peronia peronii | reverse complement strand
TCACCAAAAATTAGCAGCTTCTAAAAGCCGAGATAATCCTACTTTCTTTGGATTGAAAGGCTTCAGAAAAACAAACAACTGAGTGCCAGGGCTACTCCTGTGATATACTCTCGAGGTGACGTGCAGGCAAGTCCCACAGGATTGACCCTAAGTCCCGCTTCGCTAAGGAAGACAGAACCCGACCTATTGGATGAATTTGGGCATATTCACCCGCCCGTCTCAGAGGAAGGCCGGGCCGAAGCAGTGTGTTGGTAGGGGAACAGTCCGCAGACTGGGCCACCTCACCTGCCAGAGTACCATTCTCCCCCATTACGGGTCGCACCCCACTATCAACAGTTCAAAACTAAATTCCAAGCTCTGTGTAGATCAGTTATTCAAGAAGTATTAAAATTTGAATATTTTAATTCACCGTTTCTAATAAGTTGCAACAATAAGAGCTTTATTGCGGCTTTACGACAATTTCTGACAAATGTATTTTAAGAGTATTAATGAAGTTTTTTCCGAAAAATTGCGAAATGTGATCATTGATGTAGATATCTAGCATTTTCGACAAGCTGTTCTGTAAGTGCTTTAATGCTACTTTTCCGACAAGTTACGAAATATGAACTTTAGTGCGGCTTTTCCGACAAGTCGCAAAATAACTGCTGTAATGCAGCTTTTTCAACTAACTGGGAAACAAGACCATTAAAGCAGCTTTCTCACAAGTTGAGGTTGGAAATTATTTTGCTGGATTTTGATCAGTATTTTAGAACCCCCAAACAGGCATGTCAGTCCGTCACACAAATTTTCAAAAAGCTGCGCTGCAGAACACACACGTGCTGTGTTGTTTCCCTCTCAGAATCTCTGCATTCAAGACATACCTTCTGCGATGTTATTGTAAATTATGCTCCACATGTTCATATATATTGAGAAATGAGTGTGACGGACAGACACACCAATGTAACGGACTGATTGTGACGGACTGACATTTTCCTGTGTACCTTCTCAGAGCTGTCAGATGAGCCAATTCAACTTTGCAATCTCTAAAAGTTACATCCTGACTTCATCGCCAGCTACATCTTGCATAAATTTGTCACATTTCTTGAGAAAGAAGCAGTCAATGGTGCTGGTTGTGAAGTCAGGAAGATGGCCTAGCAAGCTGTTCCATCACGAAAGAAGATTGTTCTGAGTCCTTGATATAGAAAAATACAGAGATAACACTCATGCTTTCAGAATTAGAGGGTGCTATCATAGAACTGGATGAGAAATGTGATGGTATCAACATGTCCCAAACACATGGAATCATAAAAGATTTACTCTATAGCGGTTGACTCTGAGGCAGCCATCCAGTATGCCAGTTTTGATGAATCACTGACACTACTAATAGATTGAATGACACGTAGCTTTGGAGATAAAAGCTGTAATGATAGGTACATCTGTGGCAGGCACAGTATGGAGATTGGCAAAGAAAAATATTACATATATATGGTATTTTCTTTGATCAGGCCGATTACATTGGCCAAGTACTTGAGTGCCTGAGACAAAGTGACGTGAGAATAAAGTTTTAGTTGAAAGATCTTTCCAGATCAGTATCACTGACTTTCCACAGATAACAGAGGTGTTGATGACAAAATCTTCATTTTCTTTGGCATCTTTGCAAAGGCAGAGGTCCTTTTTTAGTTGGTGAAAGTAATGAAATTAGAGCAGCTAACAAATTTACGCATTAAGTATAAAAAGATACTGAATAATTGTCAAAAGATAGTTTCTCCATCTGGTAGATGAATGAGATTTCAATTGGCATGTAATTTGATCACTTTAAAAAGCTTATTATTTTATGTCAGAGCAGCTCTAAATATTGGCAAAATGAAATTCCTATAATGTTTGCTGCTTTGATCAGTTTATGACTATATATTTGAGTAATGTACTGAGTGCTTTCAATTTTCTTACTGTCAGTTATTTCATTTGATGTTAATATGTTTCTGTCAATCTTAATACTTTGTATAATGATTCTTGACGCAATGAATGATTGTTTACAGAAAGTCATGTTTACAAGTATTTATTCAGAGGCGTCAGTCCCTCACAGAATGAATGTCAGTCCGTCACACTCATCACAAATGCTAAACCCTGCGAAGGCAAATCAGTCAATTGTTAAGAATTTGCTATTTATATGTATTCCAACCACTCATCTATCTCATATTGAGAGATGAAGAACTTAACTCTTCAAACTTCAGAGCAATTGAGCTCTGGCCTCAGGTACCTAAAAGATCAGGTTGACATAATGTCAGTCCGTCACAAAATCTTCTTGGGCCCATAACTCCACAAGTACTCAATGGAATTCTGTCAAATTGTACTTGATTACGGGTCTATATAAGATACTTTATCACAGCAAATTTGTATTCTATATCATGACTGGTGTCAAAGATATGAGTGGATAAAAGGTGAAAAATCTTCTGGAATGTCAGTCCGTCACACATGAAACACGACTCGATGAAATCAGGCGGTCATCAAACTGAGGCGACCGGAGAAATTACGTGTTTTTCAACAGTGAACGAATTTTAATATAATTTTTTTTTCTTCACAAAACCCGTCAATATCAATCTAACAATGCATTTCGGAGTTAAATTTGCTGAAATAGATTGAGTAAAGGTCCCAAAATTGCAGTTTGGCGGCATAGACTAACAAAGATTAATACGGATTTACAAAAGTGATCGGCCATTTTCTCACTAAATTGAGCTGCAGCAACAGGTCACCCCTATCGCCTTTAATTGCTAATAGCTCGACTTCTACTAAAGATAGAACATTTTTTTTCACACAGAAAGGGAAATGGATAAGCTTAACTTTGGTACCAATAATTCCATATGCTCAAAATTTGACGAGAGTCTGATTTCATCGTGTCGCATCTCATATTGAATTGCTTAAATTCCAAATTGTGAGCATTAATGTAGCCTTTTGAATAACTGCTTCTTTACAATTTCATAGGTTTCATTGATTTTAATGTATACACATGTAGACTCTATCCACATTGGTAAAGCATTTAGGAAATTATTCTATTGAGTTTTTTTTTTCTCATCCAGGTGACAATGAAAAGAGATTTCCTGTCAACTATTCAGAGAGGACAACAATGATTCTGAACTATGACTTTATTGAAAATGATAAAAGAAGGGGATACTTCTTCTGTGCAGCTGATAATCAGTGAATTCTCAAAAGAGTAACATTTGATGGTTCATTTGTATAAGAAAAGATTGATCTATTCTGAAGAATGGAGTGATTAATGATTCTCTTGTGCAAGAAAAGATAGTGAATTCTGAGAGGAGGAGCACAAGAACACAGTGTGTCTTTTATTCTATTGTTTGTGTTTGAAAAATTCCTGGATTGTATAGATACTGTGTTTGTTCACTGAGGAGTAGCAAAAGGGTTAAGTTGGCCCTTATTTCTCAGCATGGATGCATTTATTATTATGTCTCTCTGCCTGACCCACTTCTTTATTGTCCTTTTTGTAATTTCTCAGTATCACACTGCTTCAGTCTATGGTTCTTAAATAATTAAGAATAGTTTATTCCAAATTTTAAAACTATTTTATTGATATGCTTTGTGCTAATAAATTTATCCTTGTAAAATTTAGTTATCAGTTTTCATGTGTGTTGACTTAAAGAGAGCTGGCGAAGGTTTGTGAGATAATTAATTTCTGTATAGATCTGTATCTTTGGAACAAAAAATCAGATTTCTTTTTCTCCAGTATACTATCCTAGCTTTTTTTTTTAAACTGAAAACCTGTTCATATTCTCTTCTAGTTCAATGAGATATAAAGTTCTATCCATAAGCTGAGCCTTTAGCTCAGTGAATTTGGAAAATGGGGAAGAAATGAATTATGTAATCAGAGACTGATGTCTTCAGTAATCTCTCTACATCTATGAATGTCATTCGTTTATTTTTATTTATTTATTTTTTTAAGGTTGTAGCTAGTCCTACACCTATCCGACCAGCCTTTTCTGTTAATGGATATTGTGCATTCATGCATTCCTCCACCAGCATGTTTCATGACACTTAGCTATTGAAACAGAACACGTCGTTTACAAAGGAAAAGTAATTTTATTTGTGCTATTTATACATATATTTAAATGGAAGTTGAAAGTGCTAAATGAGACATCAAATGTTCTGTTTTGTTTCCTTTTCCCGTTTTTTTTTTTTTAAATCAGATTTGAGTATCAGCATAGTAAACTATCACTTTAGATTGTCATTTAGGTGTGCGATAAATGGCGCTTAAAAAAGTACAATTGATAATGCATTTAAAACAGTTTCTCTCTCAACTCTGTCTTTACAAAAGAATTGGCCTACTCGTGCCATCTGCTGCAGACACAAAAGATGACAACAGGCTTCCAGATGTGGAGGAACACAACCCACCAGCAGACACCAGTGAAATCACCACTGCTACAGCCACAGCCATGCTACAGACAGCAGAATCACAAGCTGCAGATGCAGATGTGTCTGTGAGGCAAGAGCCGCTTATGATCCCAAGTGAGTGCTAAATATGTTTCAGAATGTAGAGGTGGAAAATATGTGAAGAAGTAATCCTTTGGACAAAACTAATGTTGAATAAGAACTGGCTGAAATATTTGATAAGCTTGTGAAATGATAAAATCATTGATATTCTGTGAAGTCATATAAAATTTACGTGTCCAGGGATTTTGCTTTAGAGATTTTGTAGACTACATAATTTTCCAGTTGTATGATGTGCATAGATTAATAGGGATTTGCAGTCTGTGGATTAAAATTATAATCGGTTTTCTTTACTACGCAGTCGCATGAAGTGGTGCACCAACCTTTCCAAGGAGACCCACAAAAGAAAGTGTGCTGAATCAAATAGAAGACGTGTAGTTTAACTGAAAGTGTGGTGCTTCTTAGCTTTGTCATAGTCGAGATGTTGATTTTCTTTTCTCTATAAGTTCGTGTTCATGTCAAATCTAAAAGTAACCACCCATTGAAGTGTGTTCTCTGTTAGTTTAACATCATTCTTGATATGGAGGTCATTTCTCTCATGATCTGTCAATCAATGGGTAACTCAGCATACCTCCGCTGTTTCGAAACAGCGAAAGACAATGTTTAAATTTGGAACGTTATACATTACATATAAGGTTTCGAAGTTGACACTAAATAATTTCTTTAGTATCATGAATAACACAGTATGCCTATTTCACTATTTTGTACATTTGTAACAATTTAAAAACAGACAGTATCGCCTCGCATTCATCACTTCGAGGACTGTCCTTAAGACCTGAACTATCCAAAAGTATGGAAACACGCGCGCTCAGAGAAAGCAACAGAATAGTCTGAATGTACATTGCTCTCGCTATGAAACATCTATCACTTTTTTGCACAGATCTAAGAGTTTGTGTGAAAACAGTACGGAAATGGGGAAGAGATATATTCTGTCAGAAGAAAGACAGGGGTCGGGTGTCCACAAGTGTAGAGGGTATTGCTCGAGTACTGGAGCATTTTCACAGCGAGTCATGGACACGGATAAAGGGAATGAGGAAACTCTGCAGAGGCTCGAAAGTGATGTCAGTGTTCTTTCCACAAAACAGCCAGTACGGCAATCAAAATCATGTTACCCTGCAAAAAAAAAATGAAATGTTTCACTTCTGGAAATGTTACATCTGCCTTGTTTGAACACTGCTGGATTTTATGCGGGCTGCAAGAGAAGGGAACTGGAATCTTCACCTTGCTTCTTTCAAGAAGATGCTGATATGGATAGCAGTGTATGATCACACTAACTACATGAGATAGGGGACGGTTTACCTCGTGGATATGATGCAGCTGCAGGATACAGCGGAGGTTTACGAGGAGTTTGCGAATGTCAACATTGTTGCCAAGGAAACCTCATTACACTTCAACAAAGTCTCCCCTAATTTGGTTTTAGAGCACATAAAAAAATAAAGCTGGAAAGATTGGGGGGGGACAGGTAGGCATTAGCAAAAAGGATTCAATAAGAAACAGTTGGTGCCTCAGAATTACACTACAGAGAACACGACACAGATGATGGGGATAAAGTAGTAATGGAACATCACAAAGAGATGGGATGAGAAAGAATGAAGAAAGACGATGACGTTTTGAGGAGGAAGAGCACTCAAAAGTAAATGTGTTTGACCACTACACTTAGCACTGAATAAAGACAGCAACGCCCCAGAAGCGCCCACACAGCCTCAGGAGCAGCCTTGTTCGGAGAATAATCGCGAAGTGTACACCTCAGCCAGGTCAGACGCTGAAAAGTAACAAAGTAATCAGAAGGAAGCTGACAATCGTGCGGTTCTCCCCGCAGTAGAAGCCATGAGGGCTGGATATCAAAGAATTGTAGTCATTAGCTGAGACATTGATATCTTCGTCATGCTGAGGCACTTCAATGACCAAACTGGCACAAAAGAGTTGCGGATGCATGCCAGAACGAAATCTAAGCCAAAATTTTGCATGTCCGGGCATTGAAAGACACATCCACTGTTGAAATCATTGCCAACCTGTCAGGCTTCCATGTCCTAACTGAATGCGGGGTACGATAAGTTCTTTTGTAGGATTTGGTAAGAAAACGGCGTGGAAAATGTATCTCAGTTACCCATATACCCTGAAAAAGCTAGGTAGGAGAGAATGGCATGTCCGATACAACCAGATTTTTTTTGTGATTAAAAAGCAGGTCGCTGCCTCAGATAGAAAGTGTCGACGAACTTCGCTTTGGTTTCTTTTGGAGGAAAAAAAAACCTGACTTGTTATCACCAACTGAAGATGCCTTCCGCATTAAATGTGCACAGACATTTCCAGGCTTTTGTATGGTATAGTGTTACTACAGAGTTACCATCAGTGTTTGTGTGAGGTTGGCAGAACGGTCTGGATGGTGGGTTACAATCAGTGTGGACAAGAAAAGGCTCAATTCTGAAAGACAGGCCTGAAATGCTGACGTGCAAGTGTAAGAACCAATACAGACCGAACATGTACAACTGTGTCAAGAACTTTGTTTCCTACATGGTGCATGCCGTTGTCAGCTGATCGGTGCCACAAGAGCTGCAATTTAACTGTCCTTTGATGAAGAAACCGGTAATGAAGCGGATAATAACTCAGAGCTTGATAGTGGACCTGATAGCTAGCAATGTGCAAGCACAATCTCTCTCTCTTTCTCCTTTCTCTCTCTTTCCCCTCTCTCTGTCTCACTCTCTCTCTCCGTCATTCTCTCTCATAGTCTGTGCAGTAATCTGTGCCCTGCCAGTTGTCGTTTACTTTGGCTTGTTGTGTGAATGAATTGTAGTGTGTGAAAGCACAATGATAGAGCCTGCTCTTTCAAAGGAAGATTGCCATAGTTGTGTCCTTATGAAGATATGTCTATATATGTGGCTTCTTCTTCTTATGGGTATAACGCCATTAACGGACATCTGTATCACAGTTAAAACCAAACAAGACAGTATAGATTAAAGTGTTTATATAAAAACTTACTCATGATATTTATGCGTTTTGAGAAAAATGGTGGTTACTGTTGGATTTCGACTATGTAAATCAATTAAATTACGACTAAGATAAATTGATATTACTTGCAATTTTCATAGCTCATACGTCTATGTTTATTATATGATAAAGCATTTAATGTTGAAACTTTTTCGAAGCATTTATAGCTATTTTACATATTTTGACCCCTTTGCACTCATTGATCCCGTGAGTGACCCCCAACCCCCAAGAAAGATGACCTCCACTTGAAATGTGATGTAGAGCCGATGTACCGTCGTATAAAGTCGGTGTTTGTTTTTAGATTTGATAGTATCGCGAACTCCCTATAATGAAGTCTTCTGATATGTCAGCGTCTGTTCTGTATTTTGAGAAAAATGGTGATTACTATTGGATTTCTACTATATAACTCAATTAAATTACGACTAAGAGAAACTGATATAAATTACAATTTTCATCATTCATACATCTGCGTTTGTTATATAATGAAGCATTTTATGTTTTACCTTTTTGAAGCATTTAGTTATTTTACATGCTGTGATCCCCTTTGCACTCATTGACCCTGTGAATGAATCCCAATCCCTAAGAAAGGTGACCCCCACTTGAAATTTGACCTAGATTTGATCTACTGTCGTATAAAAGCAGGAAAGCACTCATTAACGCTGTGAGTGACCCCCCCCCCCCCACCCCCTCCCTTATGAAAGGTGACCTTCACTTGAAATACGACCAAGAGTGGTTGCACTATCGTATAAAACCAGTGGTTGCTTTTAGTTTTGATAGTATCACAAACTCTCTAAAATGAAGCCTTTTTGATATTTGACGCCCCGACTACCCTCCTTTTTACAAATTCTGCATTTTCTTTTTGTGCGCTGGATACAACATGTTCATAACAGACATGTGAATCTGTGATACAACAGGTTGGTTTTAAAAGTTGTGATTCTGACAATTTCCAGATCGCACTGGTGGGAGGAATGCCATGATTGGCTCATACCTCAAGCTGAAGGCAACAGCGCCAGACAAGGAGATAAAGCTGAAGGAAAAGGAGCTGGCTGTGCGGCAGCAAGAGCTGGATCTGCGGAGAGAAGAGCAGATCCATTGCCATGAACTGAGAAAGAGAAAACAAGAACTCGATGCAGCTGAGTGGGCGAGAGAGCGAGAGGAAATGCAAAAGACAAGGGATGATTTTCCTGACCTCATAGACCAGCGGACATTGTTAATAAGAACAATTATAGACACCATAAAAACATAAATAAACTATTGAGTAAACCTAAGATGAATTGTATATCTCGGCTTGTTACTATATGCTCAGTAATTGTTTATCTTGCTAATTATTCATATGAAAGGAAATGAAAGACTTCACTGGAAGCAGTGATTCAAAGATTTGCTCATTTGTTTAGGAGTTGACACTGGCTGTCTTCTTAGAGAATCTTCAGATCACAATTTCCATCCCCTTATCTTGCATACATAACACAGTCTCTGTTCAGACTCTCACACACTAAAATAAAGTACATAAAAGCAATGCACTGACAATTGCAAAAATCTCTTTTATTAGTTTAGAATCCAGTTCAAAGTTATTCAAAAGCATACACTGTACAGTGCATTATTATATTGACAGAAGTGATCAGCAAGGAGAAGGTTGAGGTCTAAGCACTCTATTTAAATGCAGTTATATAAACTACAGGGAATTAGTGCTTAATTCCTCAGCCTTTGAGGAAATACATTTCAAAGTTATTCTAAAACATGCACTGTATAGTACACTTTTTTTTTTGAAACCCAAGAAAGGAAACAGGGAAATAATTTTGCCAAAACCCCACTCAGCACAATTACATGCACTGGACATAAGTTTGTTGAAATTCTCTTGGTCTCGGGTGATTCCAGTGCTTCTGTAGGGGCACATGAGATGAGGGGGCAGGGGATAGGGAGGATCTCCATACACACAAAAAGGGTTGCCTTGTGTAGTGTTCATTTTTACCAGTATATCTCGTAAACCACTTTCAGTGGCAATACCACTATCATGTCGATTGTCTGCAAAAGGCCCATTCATTGTGGCAATCATCAGTCCATTTGGTGCCATTATGCATTAAACATATCTATCTGATTATGCATCGGACGGCTAATGGGGAGTACTGTGCCATCGATGAATCCCCAACAACTGGCTAAAGGGGCACCTTTCGCAGCTACTTTTTCTGCAAAAATTTGGAGAAACTGCGGCTCCAGCCATCTTTGCTGGGGACTGCTCAGCAATCTAGAATGTTTTCTGTAGATAAAATTGACCATAAAGGTCAAAGCCTTTCCAATCATTGTTAAGGATCGGCCAAATATGGGCTGAAGACATTACAAAAAATAGCCATAACGAGAACGTCATCCAAGCCGTTAGATCTAGCTAAAAATTAAAGGTAAATTGTCCATCTGTGCTTCATGATATACTTACAATTTTATTTTGTATTTCTACCCTTACTTTGTCTTTTTTTACACGTTGTTTTTTACCTGCAGATCTATCAAACTGCATTAATTGTTTACTAGATCTAGCTCAACTTTAAAAATCACAGATCGAACCCGACATCTACCTGAGGCTTTGCTGCGATTTGAATGTCCGCTGGGAACAACAACCTTTCCGTCCTTGTCTTGATCGAAATGCCTCCTCTGCTGATATGAGTACATGTATGATGCTGATGGTTAGATCCAGCAGGTTTCCGGTTTACCTCACCTCTAGACTTGCACTTGATGATGGCAGTTTGCTGTAGGGCAGGGCATGTCTCAGGCTCCAGGTAGGCCTATCGTGATGCTCAAATCAGGCGGGATTGGCCATTCATTTCACACAGCGACGTTTCAAAATCAGTGGGAAAGTGAGGCAAATAGATCTAGGTCTAGATTTATAAACTGAAAAAGGAGTCGACAGATCTGGTAGCTGTGGTAGGTATGTGATAGCCAATGACTCAGACATAAGCCAAATAACATGGGTTCTTCTGCATGCAAATCAACTCAGCAGGTTTTTGACCAAATCAGCATCTGTGGTGTGTGGTGACTCACAGTGATTGCCTGGTTGTCTGAGTGTTGATGTTAGGCAAGACATGCACATCAACTTCAGCACCACCACCATCAACAGTTACCCATCATCTTCAGCACCACCACCATCAACTGTTACACATCATCTTCAGCACCACCACCATCGACTGTTACACATCATCTTCAGCACCACCACCATCGACTGTTACACATCACCTTCAGCACCACCACCATCGACTGTTACACATCATCTTCAGCACCACCACCATCGACTGTTACACATCATCTTCAGCACCACCACCATCGACTGTTACACATCATCTTCAGCACCACCACCATCGACTGTTACACATCATCTTCAGC
>JBCEWB010145349.1:0-10827 GCA_039654565.1 Peronia peronii | reverse complement strand
TTTTGACTTTTGTTGGTCCACGTTTTTATTCCTGCTGCTATTCCTATCCTATTGTTCGTGGACCGTATTAAAAGGTCTTCCCACGAGGGTCTGAGGGTGTCGCTACATTGTTTTGGTCACTTGTGGGTCCCTTACGATTTTTGTTTGGTATGTACAGGTCCATATTGTCCCTATCTCCTACTCTACTTTTCCCTACTCTATCTACACAGGTATGAGCCCTTCGGCCTTTATTTCCTATTTCCCTGGTATGCTTATTTCACGACATTCAATGAACAATATTTATTTGGACAATGTTTATTATATTTACATTATGTACATATTGGGGAATCCCTAGGTTGAACTGGGGTATAAGGTTCTATCTACCACCTCGCGTATCTTGGTCGGCAGAAAACGAAAGGCTATTTTGTTTCGTCTGTGTCCCCATCTCTCAAGTGATAACACCATGTGCATGTATTTTACGGATCCACATCTAGGATCAAGGGAGAACAGGTCAGACTACTCGGCTTTGCCAGTGTTCCCGTATCAACCGATTGAAGATACTGCAATCTCGTTCCCCGTGGATTTCCATGTCGTCAGGGTCTAGAGTCTCCGTCCAGAAGAGCGCAAGGACTACTCGGTTTCATATACGATCGTCCATCTGGAGACCCCTGGAAATTCACAGAGTTCTTTCGGTGTTCTTTTCTTTTCTACTCCCTCCTCCCTCCCCCCATCCACTACTCGTTTGTCTTTGTTGTTGTTGGTATTTTACTGCCGGCATTAATTTCCTCCTAATCTACCTCCTTCCCTGTCCCTCTCTCTCATTATACCCGTTTCCAAAAAAAGTTATTTATTTCTTCATCCTGTCCCCTTAATTCTCATTTTGGTTTTTCTATTGCGCCCCTGTTTAATTAGTCCGTCTATCTCTGACCTAGCATCCCCATTGTTGCTTCATCCTATTTGGCGAGGGTTCTTATTTCTATTTCTGTTTTCGTTTGTCTATATTAGCATCTTTGTCAGAGTTTTCTTTAGTACCTGCTTATGCTTCTCATCCGCTTTTAGTTAAAGATGTTATACAGGATGTGGTCTTCTCCCCTGTTCATCATTAGCTTTAGTAGGTCTTCTCTTTCAGCTTTAGAGTTGGGACATTCTAGGGAATTATGTGGACCATTGTATTAGTTTTTCCACACGTATTACATTTAATTTTATCTGGTGGTAGTTTTGGAGCTCCTATTCTTCCACTTACTATCTTCTCTGTTATCGGGTTATTATTTTTGCTCCGTATTTGCGGTTTTAACCTGGCTTCTGGGTAGTACCGCCGCATATAGTCGTTTTTATGGTCCATTTCCCATTGCTCTTGCCAATCTTTTTTAATCTTTTCTCTTATCATACCTTTTACTTCTCCGTTGCTGAGGCCCGCGTTTATGTCTGTATTGTCCTTTTGGGTACCGTTTTTGGCTAGCCTATCTATGATCTCATTACCATCGATTCCTATGTGTGCTGGTACCCATAATACTGTTACTCTTCTGTCTTGTTTCCTTAGTTCTGTATTAGCTTTTAGTACATGTATTTCTTCTTTTATATCTTCCCCTTCTGTTTGCTTCCTGCTGTCTAGTCCTTTGATACTGGCCATAGAGTCTGTTGATATCGTTAGATTTTTATGTTCAGTTTGTCTAAAATTCGCTATGGCTGTTTTGATTGCTGTTATTTCTGCTGTATATATAGATACTTTATCACTTAGTCTCTTTTCTATCGCTGTTTTTGATTCTGGGAAGTACACCGCTATTCCTATTTTTCCTCCCTTCATTTCTGAACCATCTGTAAAACATAAAATTGATTGGTTCCTGCTTTCTTCAAATTTTCTCCAATGCAACTGTTTTTATTGCTATTGTTTCTTTCTTACTTATATTCAATGCTATGCTGACATCTGTTTCTATCAGCTGCAGTTCCCATGATGGGGTCTTCGTCTTATGTATTATTTTCATAATTTAGGTCTTCCTCCATCATATTCTTTAGTTCCTTTTTACAGCTTCTGAATACTGGTTCATGGTATGGGAGACATTTACTGGTCTGAAAGTGAGTTGCTTCATATGCTGGGTGGTCTTTGTCTAAATATACCTTGGAACTGTAGTTTACTGCTAGATGTTTTCTTCTAAGTTCCAAGGGGGTTATTCCTATTACCACTTCCAGTGCCTGTGTATTATTATTTATTGCTGCTCCCGCTATTGTACGTGGGGCTTGGTTTTGAACTTTGTCTAACTTTTCTTTAATTGTTCTCGCTGCTCCTCCGTACACTATTGCTCCGTTGTCTAGTTTCCCTAGTATAAATGCCTTGTAGGCCATGAGTAGGCATTTCTGGTGTACTCCCCATTCTCTTCCTTTTATGTATTTTAGCATGTTTAGTCTTGGTGTTATTAACTGTTTCAGTTCATCTATATGCACTTTCCAGCGCAGGTTTTGGTCTAATGTTAATACATGTATTTGTTAAGCCCAAAAATTTAGTTCTGCTGACTATTTCTGTTGGTTCATCTTCTATCGTTAATCTGGCCTGTTGCTTTTTCAGTCTCTGTGCTCTAAAAATCATCACTGTCATTTTTCCTGTGTTTATTCTTAGTCCCCATTATTCCATCCATCTCGTTATTCTGTCTAAATTTCTTTGCATTATACTTTGGGCTCTTTTTATGTTTCCGTCTGTTACCCACAGGGCTGAGTCGTCAGCGAATTGCGAAAGGCTGACTGACTCTCTATCTATTTCTTGCTCCCAATCATTTATCAAAATTGTAAAAAGCGTGGGTGAACGTACCACACCCTGCGGTGTACTGTTTTCTTGTGTATACATTTTCGATAGTTCAGTATTTACCCTAACTTGAAATTTAAGGTCATTTAGGCATGCTTCTAGGTAGTTTACTATCGGTCCTGTTGTTCCCATCTTCTTTGTTTTAAAGATTATTGCCTCCCTCCAGCTGATGTCATACACTTTGGTGAGGTCTAGGAAAACAGCAAGCATTACTTCTTTATGTATGAATTCTTTTTTGGCTTCGTGTTTCAATTTTACCAGCCGGTCCGTTGTGCTACGGTTTGGTCTAAAACCAGACTGGTATTTGCTGTACAGATTTTCTTTGTCTAAATGGTGCTTTACACTGCTGTTAATGACTGTTTCCATTGTTTTTCCGAAATGTGATGTTAGCGATATGGGCCTGTATGAATTAACATCTTGAGGATCTTTCCCTGGTTTTTGTAGGGTATTATGGTTGCTGTTTTCCAGTCCTCGGGGAGTTTTCCTTGCTTTAGTATCATATTAAACAGCTTATTTGTTTGTTTCATTAGATCTGGGAGTACTTCTTTTATCATTTTATACACTACCCCCTCTATTCCCGGTGCTGTATTTTTCTTCCCTTCTACTGCTATCCTTATTTCTTGCTGTAATATTTCCTTCTTTAGATGTTTGTTATCTGTCTTAGTCTTAGGTTCCCTATCTAGTTCTTCATTTAGTTCTTCAATTAGCTCCTTTCTTCTTTCTGCTTCTGTTAACACTAAGTCCGCGTTGGAGCTGGTTCTATAAAAAGCTTTGGCCAGAATTTCCGCCTTTTCCTTATCTGTTACCACTATTTCTGGTTTCTTTACTGTTACCGCTATTTCAGGTTTCCTTATGACATTTTTTAATGATCTATCCCCCGTTTTACTTCCTAGAAAGTTTTTTTTTTATATTTTTGTCCAAATTTCCGTCGTTGATGTAGGGGGGTTTACTGTGCTACATACTTCTTTAAAATGTTTTTGTTTCTCTGCTTGGATGATTTTGTTTGCCTCGTTCCTGATCTTTTTAAACTTTTCCCTATTTTCCTCCGTTGTTTTTTTTTCTATATTCTTTGTAATGTTGTTTCCCTTATTCTACCACGGTACTGCTCTTGTTTGTTTTATTTCCTTTGCTCCTGTATGTTCCCTATCCCCTCGTGCTGTGCTTTTGACCGCTGCTTTTATCACAGTTTTTGTTTTTGTCTTGTTTAATTCTTCTATGTTGAGCTATTCCCATTGTTTTAGTTCTCCTTCTTGTGCTATTATTTCTCTATACTTCACCCAGTTTGTCTTCTTGTATGTGTTCTTAGTTATTCTTTTTTCACCTACTGTTATTATACTCCTATAGTTGGTTAATAGTTTAATTATTATTGGCAGGTGGTCTGATGTTGTATCTTTAGTTGTCTACCACTCTGTCCTTCCTATTTCTTGGGTTGTTATTGTCAGGTCTATGGCGGTATCTCTTTCTGTCCTGCTTCCTAGTCTTGTGTTTGTTCCCGCGTTTAATAGTGTAAGGTCTTTTTCTTTGATGAATTCTTCTATTAATTTTCCTCCCCTAGCCCTATCCTTCGTGTTACCTTCTCATAGTGGGTTGTGACAGTATAAATCTCCCATTAGGATTGTTTTTTTTTGGTCGTTATCTTATTAATTTCCTTTGGTTGGCCTTTAGGTATATATAAATTTATGATTCTAATTTTTTGGTATCCACCGACTGTCCTTCTACGTTTTCCGTTTTGATTTCCCCGTAGTTCTTTATTTGTATATTTTTATGTAGGCCTACTGCTGTTATTAGTCCTCCTCCCCTGCTACCTATTCTGTCATTGCGGGCGACATTTGTGTCCTTTATCCAAATATTTTTGCCCGGTTTTAAGCTTGTTTCCTGGATGCAGGCTATGAATCCCTCCCCTCTTGTTGTTTCCTGAACTAATTTTTCTATGTCCCTTACTTTTCTCCCACAGTTCCACTGTATGACCTTTATCATTCTTACTTTACGTCCATCTATGTTTTTGTTTCCTACTTGGCAGGCTTCTGCAGTTTTTCTTGTTCCTACCCTAGCCTCGCTCTTTGCAGGTATTCGTCTATGATCTGACTGATGTGCGCTTGCACCATATTTATCAATTCGCTTCTAATAAAGGCTTGCTCTCTTTCTTGAATTGTTTTGGTCATCCTACCTACTAATCTATTTTTGAATATTCCCGTCCATTGTTTCATTTCTAATAGCTTTTTTCTCAGTTCCCTCATCTCTTCTATTAGTAACTGGAATTCAGAATTAATAATGGACTTGCCCCATAACACAAGAGTAACAGTCAAATGGCAGGACCTCAGATTTCATTATGAAAGAGCGACACACGAGGCATTTAGAGTAATATACAAGACAGGGGTCCCAACCAAAACCATTAAAATGTTCATCATTAACAACAACAATAAACAAATAGGGAAAATTAGATATGGGAGACTCCGCTTCCTGATGCAACAGTACGGGACGAGCAACCGCTACCACCGGGCACAAAGAAAAGACAGGGACCCGCCTCACCCGCCCGCAGGGGACGCAGTGGCTCTGTGGTATGACGTCTGCTCACGGAGAAAATGGGCCGGGATCGACTCGTCCTGCATTGGGGGATGGACGGACACAAAGATCGAAAACCCGCATTTATTTCAATGACTCAATGGTCCCCTGGCTTCCAGTGGGTAGGGAAGCCCGACATCTAGCCTTCTTGGATAAGGGCAAATATATTTTGGAGGTCCCGTGTGTACGTTACGCACGTTAAAGAACCTTTGGCAGTTCAAAATCGATGAAAGAGTAGGCTGCATGCCGCTGTCAGGGCAAAATTTCCAAATTCCAAATTTCTACCCACAAAATTTCTCAGCAAAAATTGGCAACTTCTAAAAGCCGAGATTATCCTTTCTTTGGATTGAAAGGCTTAAGAAAAACAAACCAAACCCGCCCACTCAGCAAACAAACAACACGCGCGAGCAGGTAGATAGTAGGAGAGGGGAGGAACAAACACAAAGAGAGAAAGGAGAGGACCGCCCACAGGCAAATACATGTAGGCCTATAAGCATTATCAGACAAAGAAGCAAGGCAAAAACAAACAGCCCAAAAAGAAACCAAAAGGAAGAGGAAAGAGATAACAGCCTAGAGAAAATACTCAAATTCAGATTGCCAGAGAAGGATAAGCAAACGACATCAAACAAATAGAAGAAGTCAAAGAAGAAAAAAGAAAGAAAAGTGAGGGGAAAAAATGTCATTTGTATCTTGGTGCCATGACAATACACTACAGCCATCTTGGATTTTGGTCTTGAAAATTGAAAAATAGCTTAGAAAATAATATGCCTTTGTTGTTTATTTATATGCCATACAATGTCTGGCATAAATTTTTTTAATATAGACCTATGCTTGATGGATCATATATTTCTCACTTTACTTTACTGCCAAATATCCAATATTCCTTTGAAAACGTGAAGAAAATTTAGAAAAGAAGGATCTTGCATATTACTGAAAACATGGTATGAAGAATTTATATTAAAGACAACTGGTTCAGAAATAAACAAAAACGGAAAAGGATGAAAAAAATCTACATTTTAAGAAAATCGTTGAATTTTCATGGCCATTCTATACAGTCTCCTAGTGGTGCTATGCTGGTACCATTTTGGAGCATACAGCAGATGTCTCAAGGTCCAAGTGGTATTTTCCTCATATCAGAAGAGGTCAAAGTGTCTGACAAAAAGAAAAACCCGATTTTGATACTGTATTTTGATCCTAAAACCTCATTTTCAGGACCTGCACCACCCATAAACCATATAATAATCCTTTGAGCTATTGCCATTTTAGTTAAAGTGCATTTTTCTGAATATATTAGAATATCTAAAGCTTATTGTGATGTCACAGTTCATGATGTACTTGAAATAACACATTAATAAAACAATGTGACATTTTGTCCTTGGGAAAGACAATTTACACACATTTCCTGACTCCACCCAGGTTTGAATGGATACCCGACTATAGACAGTGATTGATATTGTTAGATTTGACAAGGATTTGAGCGCCTAACAGGCAGCCGCCCTGTATGCTTCTAATCTCAGGAAGCTGAGAACATTTATGAGTGTCTTCTTTGAGTCTGTCGGGGTAATAATAGATTGTAAAGTGCTTAAAGCCTGTTCTGTACGGGGATAAATACTCTCTATTATTATTATTATGTATATTTGAAATCAGTGTATGTAATGTTAAATATTTATATACTTTTTTTTAAAAAACATTTTTTATTTATTTGCAGGTGACACTAAATTGTATGGCATGTGATTGTTCATCATCATATCCACAAAGTAAGCTATCATTTAATTTCATAAACCTTTGTGTGTGAAGGTCATCATGTTTCATTGACCTTTTTTTAATCTAAACTTTGTAGCATGCATTTTGTATGAGTATGAGTTTGTTTTATGCACATAGGCAACAGTTGTTAAGAACTTAATTTTGAGTGAGGAATTTGAATGCATTAGGATTTTTTATGAAATTGTCAATTATGTTTGCTAGAATACATGTATTCACCTTCATGTAAACAGTTTTATTTTGTCCCAGTGTGGCTTTGTTTTTGAAAATAAGGAGCCTGTAGGATTTTCCATGGAAAGAATACATCTATATATTTACCTGCGTGTTTTTGATTACAGATTCTACTTTATCTTTCTCTGCATGCTAAGATTCACATGAGAAAAGCATGGAGTGTTGTGTCATTTTAATTTTTATATTGTATTATTGGGACACTATATTCATTCTGACAGTTGGTCCATGACAAATTTTAATTTGAGACCTGTGAAGTTAGTCAACAATGATATTCATTCTCTCTGGATGATTGAAATCTCAATTTTATTTAGGTGAAATAAGAAGATGTTTGCCTTCTGCCACCTGGGATAAGCTAGAGGAAAGAATCATGATGGAAAACATAAACTGTGCTCGGGTTGAAGATCTTATCAAGTATGTTTTGATTTGTTCACTTTATCTTATAGCATACCTTTATTTCTTTGTTTTAATCATTATCAATGGTGATGAAAATGTCAGTGGAAGTGCATGTCATTATTTGAGTAATTGCTAGCTATTCTAGATACATCACGTACATGACGGTGAAGCCAACAATGAACATGTAATAAAAAAAACTATTGAGGCCATTTTGTGCAATAAACACATACATGTAGTTTACAACTCATTCATAAAGAGACTCTTTAAGATCTTTAATAGTTTAATGTGAATACAGTGGAGATCTATCTAGTAATTTTTCATTGATAGATCATATGAATTCTTAAACTAGGAAAACCTTGCACAATTCAAAACAGTGGAATTCAAATATCAATCAGGACTGAGCTTTATTTACCATATGTCAAAATGAAACTGATATACAAATAAAACAAAAAAAACAAACAGTAAGCATCTCACAGCATGTATATTTTATAATGATCACCAATGAAAAAAAACTTATTCCACGTTTCCCACTGAGGAACATATGGCTCCATATTTCTTGTTGTGGTGAATATTATTCATAGTTCTACTCCAGAAAACTGCAGTTACTTGTCTGTATATATATGTATAAGGAAATTAAAGTTCATTTAATTATGGTTTGAAAAGGTGCCCTCACTGTGACTTTGCTGCAATACTATCACCAACCATGCAAGCATTTGCCTGTCAGAGAGATAGCTGTCAAAAGGTAATACATATACTTATCTGAATTTTTGAAATTCTGTTGATTGGTAGAAGTCATCTATATGCATATATATTTTAATAATTGCAGCACTCAGGAAGTTAAAAGAACAGCCACATGGTCATGCGAGAGAAACTGAAAACAGGGGAGCCGATTGTGAATAAGATAAAATTGGATGATACTGCCTCACAAATGTCTTCTGTAGAATCTATACTTACTTACACTGTATGTATAAAGAACCTATGGCCCATCACTGAAGGGAGAAGGAAAAAAAAGATTGGCTTTGATAATCAGTTTGCTTTTGATTTCCCAGTGTTATTTCAGGAAAGAAATAAAACAGTGCTTAAAGAACTTATATTTATTTTCTTTTATCAAATTTAGAATATATTTTATGGAACATCTTTCATGTTTTATTTAAGATATCACTTGCTAACTAGGGTATTTTAATGTTTATTGTTTGTTAGTTATCTGTTGGTCCCTTCATGTATTTTAAAAATTATCAGACAGCTTTTGGCAGGATGGACATAAACTTGTGTGTCCTGAGGTAATTCCAGTTTGCCATGATATTAGCTTCTTTTTTTTTTAATAATAGCCTATGTGTATACAATTTATGAAATATATAATCACCAGATTACTTGTCGACACTGTAGTTCAGAATGGCAAGGCCATGAGGGACGATCCTGTTCAGAAGTTGAAAAGCGGGAGGAGGCAGATTTGCGTAAACAATAGTAGGTCTTCAATGTATTTGTGAGTTTTGCCTTTCTTAGCACAAGCACAAAAATGCCTCATGGAACTCTTGTGACAGAAATGAATACATTGTACATGCATGTCTGAAATCTTCATAATTTACAGAGATTTGTTAGAAACCAAAACAAGTAATATATATGTACTTGTATATCAGTATGTACAATGTTTGCCATTCTTTACATTCACAGTGAAGAGAGAATGACACAGGCAAAAGTTCGGACTTGTATCTCTTGCAAGGCCCGGTTCACCAAAGAAGATGGTTGTAACAAAATGACATGTCGCTGTGGGGCAACTATGTGCTATATTTGCAGAAAATCAAAGGTGAGAAGAATTGTCAAATGGTGAAGGGCCTCTACATGTATAGGATTTAAGTTAACAAGCTCTAACATACGCCAGCCACTCATTCATAAAGATTCTTAGACTAGATTTGTAGGAAGAGGCTCGAATGTCTCAGTGTATAACAATTATATTTGCTGAGCATTATTCTGTTCTCATAAACCATAGACTATGTCTTCATGTGCATTTCAAGAAGATAACTGATTAGTAATGAACAAACATGTACATAAAGGTCCTTGTTACTATTTCAGATTACTTACGATCATTTTTGTCGACACCCTCTGGATCCTGGCTGCCCCTGCTCAAAGTGCACTGCTTGCTCCTTATGGACTAATCCTGAGGTACTAAATATAAGGACATTAGTTTAATTTCTCTATAAAGTGCAACTCAGTAAAAGATTAAATACATACATGTATATCTCTACTTACTTTTGGGGAGGCTGAAATCATGTTGACAAAAACTACATTGTATATGAAAGGAAATCTGATTTTCTAAATGGGACTGGAAAAAATGGTGAGAGATCTGATCATCTAAGGCAAATCTAATCTGGGGTCACTAAACCTTATTTGGTAGGAAGACTATTTAACATTTTCAGTGCATGAAACCAGGTGTGCTACCTTTACATGCATGTTTAGTTTAAACTTTAAACCATGATTTACCATAAGTGAAGCAGCCTCTAATATTAATGAATTTCAGGAAGATGAAGAAAGAGCAATAGAGGAAATGAAGAAAGAAGCTCAAGAAAAGCGGAAAGCTATGGGTAAAAGATTGTTCTCTTAATCCATATTAATGAATGAAGTAAAATATATTTTATATGTGTACAACGTTTAAGAAAGTTATATACTGATACATCTTGTTTTGCTTGGTTATTCACAGAGATGTAACTTTTTATTACTTGAGATAATAGCAGCAGTGAAAGGGATAATTTTCAAAATTTCAAGGTATTGCAATCGAGAGATTTAAAGTTAGTTACAATTACCAATACATGTGCATGTGATTAATTTAATGTGGGGGGTTGGGGAAGATTCTGAAACTGAGTTTTTGAATGTTTGAACTACGAACTTTTTAAGATTCAAGTTCAGATCCAGCATGCTCAAATTTGAGGAACAGTGTGGAAATTTTTGTTGCTTTCTGTCTAGTTGCCATGACAACATCACATTTAATTGTGTGTTTTGAATATTAGCTATTAACTCCAAGAGTATCAAATGCAATTACAGTGGAATACGGATGAGTCGATGCTGGTGGGGGAGGAAAAATAGGATCGACTCATCCGTAGTTCGACTCATCC
>JBCEWB010145338.1:0-10827 GCA_039654565.1 Peronia peronii | reverse complement strand
ATCTAGCACTGTGCGTTTCTCTCAAGTGGACAGTATGATGTGGAATTATACCATAAGTACTTGGGTGTCTTGGCCCGGCACCGGGCTCTTAGGCGGATTTTTTTTATTTGGGAGAGCCCGGGACGGGTTCTTAGAGGGGCAAATTATAGAGGAAAAATTCTGTTTCGCAGCAGAGGCGGACTGGGCTCTTAGGCGGAGGGTTCTTAGGTGGAGACCACTGTAATACTTATTAATCCTTATTAGGCTATGCCATGGAATTTCAATTTTTGGGTCTTTACTCAATCTATTTCAGCAAATTCAACTCTGAAATGCATTTTCAAATTGATATAGAAGGGTTCTGTCAAGAAAAAAAAAATTGTGTTAAAAATTCAGTGAATGTTGAAAACCATGTGATTTCTCCCGTCGCCTTAGTCTGACGAGCACCTGATTTCGTCGTTTCACACCTCAATTGTGTCTTAATTCAAACTTATGATTCAAATCAAATGAAAGTGTAGATAAGGTGGTGCTTAAATTTTAACTGCGCTGAGATATGCCAAAAGATCATAAGAAATATGATCTTGTTTCTATCCTGCTTATGTCCTGTTGGTTGTTATACTTGCTCCTGTTTTATTTTTTTAAAGAGATTACAGGCTGTTTGATATGAGCTATCTTAAATTTACCAGCACTGAAAATTCAATTTTTGTACTGTGACAGAATTTTCCCCAGCAGCGCTAGAACATTTGAGGAAGTACTAAGAAATGTTCTGAAGTTGAGCACATGACTTGGAACTGGTGAAAATTACCCTTTGACTTTAGTATTCCAAAGATAGAAAGAAAATATTTGTGTTAAAGTACTAGTGAATAGCCATGAATAAAGTATTAGTTTACTTTTCTTATTGCTCACTAGTTTTGATTTACACAGAAAAATCTAAAATCTAATTTACTTTTACATAATAAAATATATCTGTGATTCAATCAAACATGTGTTCTTGCTGTGTGGTAAAGCAATTTTGCTTTAAGAATAAAATTAAATTTGATGAAAATATTGTTGAATTCTATACTGTTTCACACATGGCAGCAAATTATCAAGTGGCTTCCCAGCATCCCACCCTGTGAAGTAAATATTGTGGACACAGGACAGACCAAGGCAACATCTGGCTTTATCAACATTATCAGTTATGACCTGCTATCGAAGAAGGTGAAAGAGTTGAAAGAGAGGATGTTTAAGATCATTATCATGGTAGGTCATATGAAAATGTTAATATCCCCATTGGGACTTTGAAGTAACACTTTGGTTGCCATAGGTCTGATTATAAGAACTTTTAGAAATCATTTCAGTTTCTTGGAATTGCCTGCAGAAACTCCAGTCTGTCAAAAGTTGTAAAAGATGAGCAAGTTTAACTCGCTATAGCCAACACAGGCCAGCTCATTTCAGTACAGAGGAGAAAAGAGAATAAATAGGCAGGGATCTTGCCAATGAAAGGGCTATATTCTTACAGGTTTTCTTAAAAAGGAAATATAATTTTGGTTTACTGTCCTGAAAATAGCTTTTAAAGAAAACCCCATTTATTTCATTATTTTTTCTTATGTTGTTTTGTTAATTGCTGTCAGTGGCACCAATGTGCATCTGATATATTCCATATAGTTTTTGCACATTTAAAACAAAAATAATTTTTTTCTCATTTTGTTAACAAGTTAGTGACACTCTAAATTTAATGTTGGGACATAGGTCCCATTTTTCACATGTTGGATACATTATTGGTATTATTGTTTATCAGAACATTATAGAGTATTGAATATAAAATGCAGTATTTTGAAATACAGGATTTTTATCCATTCAGTTATAAAAGGGGGTTGAAAATTCTGTTGTGCTTGTAGAAGAAATGATTGATTTTATAGCATATGATATGATAGATATCATGGTGCATTTTTTATGTAGAAAGACATTTTGTTTCACCCACATATATTGTCATTGATTGCTTGTCTCTTTAAATATCTTGACAGTCTATTTGACATATATACTTCATTTCCAATTAATTTTAGGATGAATCACATTTTCTGAAAAACTTCAAGACTGCAAGAACAAAGGCAGCTATGCCCCTGTTGAAAGTAAGTGTCAATACCGATAGTGATGTGTTTTCATTAATCTGGAAGGATTTTATAACTCATAAATATATATCAGCTGCAGTAGAATTCTCTGTGAAAGTAAAGGAATTGTATAATTTGTCTACCTCAGCGGCAAGAGATTAGTTGAAAAGATTTTGCATCTTCATCAGTTTATTGTTTCATTGTATCAGAATGGTAATTCTTACCTGTTGTTTGATCATCTGAATACAAAATAATTCCTTGTGATTACTGAGATATCAAGTTCAGTTTTTAAAAAAAAACTTATTTCAGTCTTTCAAATCTTACAATTTATCTGGTGAGACTGACATAATGACATGAAAATGAAATGCACTGGGTGTAATACTAAATGTGGCAGGACAAACTACATCTTGGGTACCAAGTTTTCTATTAGGTATTTACTCATGTTCCAGAAATGACAGATTAATCCTAAAGACAGTATAAGCCAGATAAAATTTTTGGAGAAGAATTCTAAAGCAAGATGTAGAGACATAGTCTTTGATCCAACTGGCCCCTTGGCCCTTCTAAACTTAGACCTAATACCATGAATACACAAAGAGAGATTTAGAACTTGCATTTCAAAAGAATATCAAACAATTGTGAGAAACTGAGGAGACTATATTTTTTTTTCAACGTTGATTTTGTTTCAGAGTGCTAGGCACATATTGCTGCTGTCAGGCACACCAGCTTTGTCTCGTCCAAGTGAATTGTTCTGTCAGATTACAGCAGTGTGCCCTGGTTTGTTTAAGACTTTTCATGAATTTGGACTGAGATACTGCAATGCAAAAGTGGTAAGACGGGGTGTTTATCTAGAAGCTTTCTTTGTACATATTTATAAACAAAAGTGAAAACAACAATGTTATGGTATTCTTATTTATGAAGTAAATGTTATGTTGTTGTAGTTGTTTTATATGGAAAGAGAACTGACTTTTTTTTTTTTTTTGTATTTTTAACTTTTTTTTTTTTTCACTTTCTAAGATTTGCACTATCAATATCATATTCCCAGAGGTAATTGTGTGCTTACAAAGACAGTGTATATTGTATTTTATTGCCTCATTTACAGTAGAGCTTATGTAAAAATTTGGATAGCAGCACTTCAAGAAAATTTGTCAGATCAAATAATTTGCGAATATTTTTTATCTCTTGCAGAATCCATGGGGCTGGGATTACTCAGGCTCTTCAAATATGTTGGAGCTGCAGCTGTTGCTAGAGAAGAAAGTCATGATCAGGTGACAGGATTTGTTGTCAAAATTAGATATAGGAACACTATATCATATGAAATTTGAGATTTCAGTCACTCTTTTCTCTCTGTGTTTGTCATGTCAAACATTCCACAGTTGAATGTAGTTAAAGTCAAACCTCTCAGGACCAAAAAAAAAAATGAAATGACTTGAAACCAGATTGACCTTGATCAATACAAAGGCATAAATAAATAAAATGAAAGGAGTGCATGAATGGGTTGACTTCAAGCGAACTGACTTTAAGTGGACCACACTGTAAATCATGTCTTGGGACTTATTGCTTGCCTTTGCTGTCCCATAAATCATTGATTGCATTATAGTGCTTTGATGTCAGCTGGCTTTCCTGTGTAGATGATTAAAGGAGCTACAGTGGGACTGCAGGATGTGTTTTATATTTTATATTTTCTGGAGTATTTTCAATAAGGCATAGGCCTACTTTGGTTACTTCAATCTTGAATGTTTTATAGAAATGCTACCAAGGTCTGTGACAGCTATTTCTCAGCCTGAAATTTTGCTCCTTCCTGTTTGCCCTTGTTCTTGGTCACTTAGGTCTGTACAGACTCATCTAGAGGCTGCAGGAGGGATTTCCTCATCAGCTTTCTCAGTTCTTGTCTGTATAGTGTAGCAAGCCAGGATCTTGTGTCAATTATTTTGCCATTCCAAGAGTATCAAGAGAAGCCTTCAGAAGAAGTGATAATCTGAGGTTAAAATTTTAGGCATATTTAGGATTTTGGACCTTTGTCAAGTCATGTCTATCCAAGTAATCTTTATATATTTGTGTTTCTGTCTCTTCAATGTGTGTTTAACACATGCAAGCAATAAAAAATCAAACTTGAGTATTTTTCTTTTTTTCTTATGCTCAACCTTTTGAGAATGGCTCTTATATATATCCATGAAGGTCTTGGCAGTCCATGCCTGGGCGCTCTCTTCTCACTTCTTCCTTTGCCTGTCTCTGCATCTTGTTCCTTTGGTGGTTTCTAGGATGGTCATTCTAGCCAGTCTGTTTGATCTTGTGATATGACCACAATAAGTTAGCCTACTTAACTTATGTGTAGCATCATCCAGTATGTGTGTGGGGAAATTTCCTCTCCCCGTGGCTATTTGGTATGTCTTGATATTAATTAAATGCCTGCTGGAGATTTCCATCTATCTTTGCTACAGAACCTGTCTTACTATAGTCAGCAAGATAACTCTATGTGTCTGACATTCTTTTGTGGCTAATGGCACATCTGGTTCCATTGATAACATCATGTATGCACTTTGCAGTTTTCAGCTTTTATTTGTACATTTTCTTTAAGTGCTCTGTAGGTTTTAAAAATTTTTCAATACCAGCTTTGAAAAGTCCTTCACTACTCTCTATAAAAGCACTAGCCTTCAATAATTTCCAGTTATAATAACACAAATTTTTTTTTAAAGAAATTCTTTTTATTTTGAGGTGACAGTTTCAGTACAGTGAACAGAAAACTGATCATCTTTAATTGTGTAATGTACAGAATTTTAGCAAATAATTTAGTAATATGAGCATCACTTGTGTTCCTCCAGGCATCATTTATTTTAATTTATCAAAAAGCACAATATGCATGTATGTCAGAACTTTAAATGTTTAACTCTTTTGCATGCAAACTTTCGTCAGACTCTGAGGGGCTGAATACTTTATACTGGTTTGGCAATAAAATGTAGAGAAATCGCACCAATACTGTTCTGTGTATACAAAACATGCAAATGCCATCCATTCATTCCATTATCAATATGTAGCCCTATAATTTATGTTTTTTTCCAAGGTCACTGCAATTTTATTTAGCTTCCTGTAAATCAAAACTTCAGCCATATGTGGTAAACTCCATAGCAAGTGAGTTAATTTTGTGTGAAAATAAGAACAAAAATGTATTTACTGCTAACAATATGTGCAGGCGCCAGAAGAAGGATGTCTTATCACAGCTGCCCGCCAAAACAAGAAACATGATTGTGCTCGACCCTCGGTTGGTGGAGAGATACAAAGATTTGGAAGTGACTTCAAAACTTGTGGTCAAAGCCAAGCAGAGTGTAGGTTATCTATTCAGAACGTGTGGTCACTGCCAAGTTGAGTGTAAATTCTCTCTTCAGAACTTGGGGTCAGAAGTCGTCGATTCAAAAGACCTGGTCAAAGCCAAATAGAGTGAAAGTTCTCTGGGGAAACTTGTGGGCAAAGTTAGACAGAATGTAAGTTTTCTATTCAAACTTGTGGTCAAAGCCAAGAAGAGGTACATCATCTGTGTTTTCTGTCAGAACTTGTGTTTATAGCCATGTACTGTAAGTCTTTTTTCACAGCTTGTGGTCAAAAAGCCAAACGAGTGTAAATCTTCTATCTCTGAAAGAAGGGTGTGTATAGCAAATGTAAGGAAATCGCTAGATTGCTATAATTGATTCTGTAGTTTTATTTTTTTATTTCCCACTGCTAAAAATCGACTTTCCTTATTGTTGCTGGAGCATGTGTTTTAGCCAAATAAGATTTGCAGGAGCGAAAGCTAATGGTACAAAATAGTTTCTTTAAATTTTAATTGATTTACTTTGAAAGTAAAAGGATAGTACAGTTATTTTCTCTAAGAGTTTGTGCATGCAAATGAGATGTAGCTGTGTATATTTAGCATGTCCTGAAAATTTATTTTTATAGATAGTTCAAGAGTCTTAGCAAGCTGAAGAACCCCATGGGATGGTGTCATAATTGTCAAATGAAATAAAAACTCTCAAACATTCCTCTTCTCAAAAGTAGCTTTGGGTACTTTTCAGCATTTCAAAAATTCTTATAAAATAAAGGAAGATATCTTCTGAACCCCATTAGGTCTTAAAATGCATGGCAGGTATCAGTCAAAAGAAATATACATTGAACACTCGCAACTGAACATTTTCATCATCCGTTGTCTTTCTCCATTCTTATGGAGATAGAGAAAATTTATCACTCCTTTGAATTTATCAAAGAAAATTTTAGAGCTAAATACTTCTTTTTATTTGATATAGAAACTCATACTTACAGCTAGGTGTAGAACATTCTAATCTGCGTAATATGTATGCGTGCCAAATGCCAGTTCACTGTATGTATGTATCACAGGGCCTGGACCGGCGGGGAGCTCTGTTGCAATATTTCCAAGCAACTTGCAAAGCTAAATTATCATCTGTCAGGTAAGCTGTCTGCTCTTGATGTGTCTTTGACAACCTTTAACCCTCAAAGTGTCAAGGTGCCAGACTGCTCAAAGTTGAGCATTTTAATTTTTTTTTCTTTCTTTAAAAACCCATACAATAAAGAGGCAAGATACCCAATCTTATATTGTGATCTGTGTGAGAACCGTCGCATCTTGCACATGAATTACATATCATTACGTAAATGTCAGCACCTCAGTAGTTGCTTCGATTCCTCTGGCATTAAGAATGTGATGTTTTATTTCTGACACATAAAAGATGCATCACCCTGAACTTTGTTAAATTGTCTCTATTGTTAAAGTTTCAGTACAGGAAGTTGTCGACTTATGACCTATGCGACTTATGACTGATCGATTTTATGACCGTCTGGTCGGTGGGCATCACTCTCATTTTGTCACACCTGCATTTTATATTTTTGTACGTTTTGCACATAATAATGGTCTGTTCTGTAGTATGCAATATTTGACTTAAACCTTACAGGTGTAAAAATTTACAGAAAGTTAAAAACAATGTCTAAAGAACGAAAATGAAATAATGAACTGAGAAACTGTTGATAAAATATGACTTTATGGTAATTATAATATCTTTGCACAGCATTATACAGTAATGTAACGTAGACTGACTTACAACCAGATTGACTTATGACAAGTCAGTCATAACCAAGTGCGGTCGAAGTTGACGACTACTTGTAGTATCATTGTAAATAACAAAATTGAGAGAATTTTTAAAGATGATACTAATTCACTAAGATTGTAGTATCAGGCTTATACTACAATCTTAGTAAATTAGTATCATCTTTAGAAATCCACTCCATTTTGTTAACCGTTACTTATGTTGTTTGCAATTAAATTAAATAATGGATAAGGTTTTAATGTATTTCAGAGATTATGTACTTGATCTGGTTGAAGGTGGAAGAAAGTTCCTAGTTTTTGGACATCACAAGGAAATGCTGGATTGTATCGAGGATTGCATAAAGTCGAAGGTTAGAGTCTTACTAGCCAGAGAAACATTGAGTTTGTTAATTAACTGAATGATCTTTTCACTCTTACAAAATGGGAGCAGAATTTTGTTTCTGTTTGATTTTGTAGAGAAATTTTTGCTCCTTCTATTATTGTCTTTTGTCTTTGTCTGTGCAAATTGACCCCTCTTGGATGAATTTGCATTTCTCAAGTCCTTACTCAGTTACATCTTCCACATTGCTTTCCCTTCAGGTAAAAAAGCAGTGTAGCTTTCACTGTGATAACTTGTAGAGTCTCCCTACATTTAGACAAAAACATTTCTAAGGTTAGTTATTTATTGAAATGATAGGGGTTGTTTGGATTTTTTTCTTTGATTTTCACAGTAAACTCTAAACGCTGCTATGAAAGCAAAATTTTCAATCAAATGATGTGATGAGGCTGAGTGTGTTTTGTTGGCTACACATTGTCTCTCCATATATGTAAATGTACATAAACTATTGATGGTTTTTGGTATATTTGACAGATGTCCAACATCGAGTACATTCGTATAGATGGGAGAACATCGTCGGAACAACGCAACTTTTTCTGCAGCAAATTCCAGACCAGTGACAATTACCGAGTGGCAATCTTGTCCATCACTGCCGCCAATGCAGGCCTGAATCTGTCTGCTGCAAATGTTGTTGTCTTTGCCGAGCTCTTTTGGAACCCAGGGGTAAAAATGCTATTAAAATTATTCTTGATTTTGATTGTGATGTTTGCTGTCCATAAAGTCAGTATAGAATTGTGCACCAGGCAAATAATTAATTAGTAAAAGAAAATGGTCATACAGTGATGTCTACCTAAGAACTCAAGTCATTCATGTGATTATCCTTAGTGTAGCAAATGAATCTTTCAGTCAGTCACTCAATTTTCGAAAGAAGCTGGGCCTTATTTATGAAATTCTAAACCAGTGCAGGTTAGGAACTGTTAGATCAAATTACAAAACACACACCTATTAAAGGAGAAAGCTGACTTTATTCACACATTAACCAGAGGTAACAACCAACATGTCATAGGAGCCACTACTATAGTTAGATGGATTGCACAACATTTCAATCCATTAAGAATCCATCCACTCAAAGAGCCTGCCCTTTTTTGTCTCCCAGTGAACAGGTTCTTGGGGGGAGACCACTGTATTACAAAGAACAAAATTCTTGATAAGGGACAGAAACCGAATTCAGTTTCAGTATCAGAGGAAAATGAAGAATACATTTTCTATACCTTCATTGTTATATAGCATTACGGAAGCATAGGAGATGGAACACATCTGCATCCTGATTAGTATATCACTGATGTCTTGATTGGACTTAAATTTTGCTTTTGTAATTATGTCATAGCATGGCCATGTAAACATGTAAAACACCAATTTTATATATTTTTTCCTCAGCTGGATCTTTCAGTCAGGGAATTTTGCTAAACAAATTTTGGATTTCAGACTGTTCCAGCATGTGACATTTAGAATCAAAGCGTTTCTTTTTTGTCTTTTATTGTTGAAATTTATCGGATTTCTCATGTCTTGTTGAAATTCATAGGTTTTTCTTTTTTTTCTGTAGATCTTGGTTCAAGCAGAGGATCGGGCACATCGCATTGGTCAACATGATTCTGTCAGTGTTCAGTATCTTGTTGCCAAAGGGACCGCTGATGACTACATATGGTACCATGTCACTGAATTGATTTAGATGTCTTGTTTGTGATTGTTGTTTCATTTTTGTAGTTTTATTGTTTTGACATATTGATTCACATGCAGTGTCATAAATTTAGATTATATAGAATTAGATTAAATAGATTATATATAGAATTAAAGTAAATCATACTAAATGAATTTGTCAAACATTTTAGATAAACAGCATTTTGATTTTCATAGCCACATCAGTCAAATTTAGTATCATCTGAAATGTCATACAGTGTCTAATTTCTATAAGTCATTTTCATATGAAAAATGCTGAAGCTCAGTTATGAAAATGATGGACAAATTCTTAGTCCCAGACTGATCTGGATCTGGACAGTTGCAAACAGTTATGGTTACGGTTTTGATAAGCATTTCAATCTCCTGTTGTGGTGGTTATCTCAGCTGTACAAATCTTGCAAACAGTCCACAGTTGGAACCGTTTATA
Source organism: Peronia peronii (assembly GCA_039654565.1). NCBI lineage: Eukaryota > Metazoa > Mollusca > Gastropoda > Systellommatophora > Onchidiidae > Peronia > Peronia peronii. Next base: position 1,198 of record JBCEWB010145338.1, on the reverse strand, counting down.
ACAGGACCGCTTACAACAGAAAATGGTTTATAACAGGAGTGTTGTTAATCCCCATGTCCACTCCTACTTTGGCATTAAGTAAAATATCTCGTATAGCAGTAGTCTGTGTCAGTGAAATTCCTTATAGCGAGATACCTGTACCACTAGGCGCACACAATATAGTCTACCTGTATGCTTAGCGGTACTTTGAAACTGCTGGAGGCACATAGGTGGGTCAAGTACATTACGAACATGATCGCTTGACAGCTATTAATAATAGTATTATTTCATTTGTTTTCTTCACTGGGTGCGTCGTAGAGTGAAGGGAAAGGGGGGAGGGAGAGGGGGGGGGGCAGTGAGATCAGCTAAGTGGCTTTGGGAATCAGGAAGAGAGAGGGATGGCTTATCCATAATTCATAACATGATAAACAAAACTGGCTGAGGTGGTGGGCCCACTTGGATAAAGAAAGGACTCCCATGTGTAGCTCCTAACGTTAGGTAAGATAGATATGGATCTTACTGTTCACTGACCACTTAGTCCAGTTAGCCAATCAACAGTGTTGAATACTGACAAGTGCAGCTGCATTTGTACACAGTTTGTGGTGTTGCTATCACATTGTGTTTCAACTAGGTTACTCTCAGCAATATTGTTGGGGACAGCGATGGGGGGGAATCTCTCACGAGGCCAGTGAGATGTCGTGTGTTAGATATCCATGTGGCTAGTTGCTCTGTAAGATTTTTGATTATTAGTATGTCTTTTTATGTAGTTCTTGCCATCTGCCAGTTCACGCACTGTGTACAAAGTGCAGTTTGACAGAAAAAAAAAAGTGATGCAGTATAGAATTCCTTTTCGTACTGAGGAATGATGAGCATACTGTGACTTCTGTATTCTACTGTTATTGTGATTACTATGGTTTTTGCTGAATCATTGAAAAAACAAAAGAATTCAGTGAAGGGAGACTATCCATGAAAAAAGTGTCTCCTACAATCAGGCAATTAAATGTTTATTCCTCAAATTCATTGTATGTCGGTTATAACAAGATTCGCTTATAACGGTACTTTTCTTTGGTCCCAGCAATCTCACGCACGAGATCAGCATGTCGCTACCAAGAAGCATGTCAGTCTTCACCGCGGAAATGACGGCAATATTGGTGGCGCTGCGCACCATAGCGCAAAATCCACCCCACGGGGTGCTGGTCCTATCGGACTCACTCTCCAG
>JBCEWB010145327.1:0-10828 GCA_039654565.1 Peronia peronii | reverse complement strand
CGGGACCTGTCAGGATTCGAACCCGGAACTTCAGATCCCGAGTCCGACGGCCCAACCGCTAGGCCACCGACACTACAAATACATATACAGCTATACATGCTTTTTTGCTTTAAAAAAAAAAATGTCTTTGATTAGTTGCCGGTAGACAGTCGTCTTAGATTTTAAGACATTTTTATAAAATGAAATGATGATGACCATAATATTGACAGCGATCACTTTACAAAAAATGTCTTAAAATTAAGACGACTGTCCACCAGCAACTAATCAAAGACATCAAAAAAGTTGAAAAACAATATGACGAATTTTGAATTGCGTTAAGAAAATGAACCTAATATCGCTAGCCAAATTTTCGAGCCCCCTTGGCTCTTCGTCGGGGCAATAACAAGAACATATAAAATGTAAATAGGTTCGTTATCGTGATGTTGACACAGTCTGTCCTGAGGAAGAGCCAGGTCAGTTCGAAAATTTGGCAACATCAACATCAATATCGAGTTCCTCATATTGTTATTTACTTTTTTAAAATGTATTTGATTAGCTGCCGGTTCGACAGTCGTCTTAGATTTTATGAAATGATGTTGACAGTGGCGATGATGATATTAATGGACTCGTTCGGAATCTCGAAATGGTCACGTGATCAGGGAATCCGCTCATTCCTTTTCATGGCTGACAGTATTGTTTGTTGACGAAAACATGAGTGAGACTGGAAATTATCCCCTCTCGTCGAAGTATCAACACAGATATTGATGACTCATTTTCGGACATTTTTAATGACTCATGCGAGAAAGCAACAAGGAAATCGCGGTTTCCGGACATTGTTTGCCCTACTGCTCCAAACAAAAATGGAGCGTTTCCAACAATGGGCAGTAGTACAAGAAGTAGGATCTATAAAATAGCAGTAGTGCAGGGGGGTCTGAGAAATTCACAATTATGGCACATTGGATCATTTTATGTTGGTCTGCAATGGGTAAAACCGACCTCACGCAATGAAACCGGAATTCCCTGATTATACGTAACTAAACTAAGAGATTCCGAACGAGTCCATTTGACAATGATGATGATGAGCACAACTTGTTTCCAAATGAAAGGACAGCGCAATCTTCGGTGATGTCACACCTAGACATCAATATTAAAAAGCTCGTACATCGCAAGGAAATAAAAAATGCTAGGAACGGAAAGATCTGACCTACTTATTTGCCCATGGTAAATCAGAAGTCGAAGAATTCTAACTCTAAAAACATAGTATTTTATTTATTTTTAGAAAACCTTTCAAAACCCTCTATTACACAATAAGCAAATCTGAGAATGAGGTTTTGGGATCAAAATATCAAAGTGGGATTTTTGCAATTTTTTAAAAACACTTTAAACTCCTCTTATATGGAAAAAATGCCGGTTTGGGGCTGAAATATCTACCTTATGCTCCAAAACGGCATCAGGTCACGCCACTAGGAGACTATATAGAAAGATTATTAATATACAAATGTGATTTTTTTAAAATGTACGTTTTTTTAGTTTTTTTTCCCCCCGAAGGCCTTTTAAAAAAAAAAAAATTATTTCCGAACCTAATTGACTTCATATTTTGAATGCACATTCTTCATAGAATCTGCTTCAACAATACCCATCTCTTTTCTAAATTTTATTCATGTTTTCGAAGGAATGTTGGATATTTAGGAGAAAATTGAGAACTATGCAGATCCGTCAACTAACATATTTCAGAAGTTTATGGCAAACGGTGTATGGCATAAACCCAAAAACAAAGGTATATTATAACTTTTTTTTTTTATATATATAGAGCTGTTTTATTATTGTACCAAATTCCAAACGACTACAGCCTTAGATTTTCGAAAATAGCTAATTTTCAAAACACAGATTCTTATATTTGGCATGTTGTCAAGGCAACAGATACAACATACATGTACATTTTCCCCCCACATTTTCCCTCTAATTTGAGCATACTGAATCCAGACCTGGAGCTTAGAAAGTCTCTAGTTTAATCATTCAAAAACTCACATTTTGGACCCGCATCTTTCTCCCTCCCCACACCCCCTTAAAAGTTGAAGACGAAAGTTTTCAGTTGATCCCATTACACCTTGTCGACCTCTCGTTTTTGCCCACAGACAAGTTAATCTTTCCATGGGAGTTTTATCAGCAATAGACGACATTGAAACTCCATAAATTTAATATCCAAAGTGAAATGGTCTTTTTCATTTGAATGAATTACTATTCATTGTGCCTATTTATCTGTCTGTGTGTCTGTGACTTCATTTGTCTATTCCCCCCCCCCCCACACACCCACACAACTCTGTTAATTTCCCGGTAAGAATAAGAGCTCCATATTGATCTTGATGTTTTCCCTTTCAGTTTCGAATTTTCTCGCCAGGGAATATAAATTTCACCCACGTTCTAGATCTGATCTTCAAAAAATGAAAGCAGGTATATTGGAAGAGAAACTTATCAGTTATGAATCTAAGACATAACATCTGTTACGAATCATGATCGTGTATGCTGGGTATACGCGAGTGTGTGCTGTGAGCGATGTTCAATTGATCGTAATTGTGTGCTGGGCCCATGCAAGTAAGCTGTGTGTAGCGACGGTCGTAGTGGGCACGCGTGGATTCGAGAAGGGTCGAGGCGGGTTTAGTTAGACCTTGTGTGTATGAAGTATGTCACGTGTGCGCATAGATCTAGTGAGATCTGGTAAGGTCGAGGATCAATACGTTTGGGAGAGAGAGAGAGAGAGAGAGAGAGAGAGAGAGAGAGAGAGAGAGAGAGAGAGCGCGTTCGGGTCGAGCTGGATATATAAAGGCTCAGCCGGAGAGCAGAGGAGAAGTGGAATGCAGTGAGAGCTGTGTGCATCGGAGTTAGACAGCTGCCCTGAAGTTTGCATTGTTACCAAGCACTGAAATAAATTCTGCATCATTTGGCCGTCGAGGATTCCTGTTCTTATTTCTCCATAACTGTGTGCGTCTCGTCCGCATTCACCGCCCGATCACCACTTACAACGTCACAACTAACACCCATTCACATTCAAGAGTTCGTGACAACATCCTAATGTCGATTTCTTGAATTGAACCCCTGTTTACTCGAAACAAATTGTGAACTTTTCTTTTGGACATTATTACATTTGCTTCCCCTCCCCTCCCCTAACAAACACAGAATTAAGTGGAAACGCTTCCAGCTCAACCAGTGTTATCACGATCTCACACTGCTTAAGACAGATCTCGCCTGCCTGTGCCAGCAGAGACTGAAATCGAACACCAAAGGTGGGAGCGGCACCGGGAGATCTTTGGAACATGTCCAAGAAACTGGGTTTGAAGACACGTTCGTAACCAGAGTCCTGTCCCTTCTGTCTCAGAGAGAAGATGCATTGGCCGCGACGTTTTGACTCTCCACTGAGGACGTACGATATGCCCTCAAGGATATCTCAGACCCTGATGATAGATGGTGTTAAGTTTTTTGAGGTAGCGTTTGCTTGGCTGAGCCGTAGACGATATCTACGTTGGAAAGTTTACATATAAAAAGAATTTCATCATGGACTGTATGTTGGAGGTCCCGTGTGTATGTTACGCACACTGAAGAACCCTTGGCATTTAAATATAAGGTGAACAATAGGGAGAGAAACTGCTCTCCGACCAAATTTCCCAAAGTTCTAAATTTTTCTACCCAAATATTTCTTCTGTCCAAGATTTTCAGGCATTTTAAACCTAAATAATATTAGTCTTAGGCATAGACATAATATTTATTAGACCCCGGCGTGCATGGGCAGTTTCCGGCCTAATTTGAGCAGATCGTAGGCGCTCGATGTATGGAACCCGACTGCACTATGGAAAGAGGCGCGTATAAAAAACAACAAACAAACAAACAAAAACATTAGAAACACGGGGTGGCCAGGGAACTTATGACTAAAACTCTTCCTTATCAATGACAGACTTAATAAATTTAAAGCCTGTGAGCCTGGATGCCCCCAAATAATAATAGTAGTGAGTATTTTTAATGACTTTATAACTAAGAAAACAAACTAATTAATAAATAGTGACAGTTGATTCAGAAAGGGGACTAAAGCAAAACCTACAGAAGAGAATCTACCGTACATTCGGCCTGATGCCAATTAGTGAATTAGTGGAAAGAATGAAGGTAAGAAAGTGAGAAGGAAGAAAAACAACATGGAGGATTTACCACAGAAGAGCTAAGAACCCACCTCGCTCAGCTTCCACCATTAACCGTAGCCAGCCCAGTCTTCTCCCGTGTAATATAACTCAATCTACCTCCGAGAGATTCAAAGATCGCCACATTCAGCCTAAATTTAAGAGCTAGGCCTAGACGATCTGTAATTTATATCCAAATTAATTAGGGGATATTGATTGTTTTTTATTGTAAGGTCAGTGGGATTCAGAGATAAAGATGATTTTAGACTGTGTGGACAGACAACAAGGAGGAGGGCAGGATAAAGACCAAACGATGTGGTCAAGTTTTAACCCTTACCGACTCAGTTGAAAAATGCATGTAAGTTTGTTGGGTAGCAAGATATCCCATCTTTCTCCTCCGTGTTGATTCTGTGCAATCTAAACTCACACAGATTCACAAAGTGTCCAAAACTGACTTTTTAGATACCGTACAGATTTTTACCAAAGACTGAAGATACAAAGACTTAGAGAGGCTACTGTGCCAAGGATGGTATCCAGCCCACAGAAACTATCAGGTAAACATGCGTGCTTGGCCGAAAAACAACAACAACAACAACAACAACAACAACAACAAACCTCCCTGCAGCTTACCATTCCTGAGTTATTCTCACTCCTGTGTGAAAAACAGATCAGAATGAGTTTTCTTTCTCTCATCCTTCTTGATCTGTTCATGCCTACCTCTCGAGGGCACTGAGTGAATTGACAACCACAAACGTGAGCGTTTCTCTCGTGACAAGAGAAACGTAAATTCAAGAAAAAGGTGATGAGGAAAGACAGAAAAAAAAAAAAGTTTGCTTGAGGAGCTAAAGCAGATGCACATTCTTCTGGATGATATGTTACCACGGAACTTCCAGCTCTAGACCCTCCCACAGACTGAACATGAAATGGAAGCAACTAAACGAAAACTTCAAACAACACTATGTGCTGTTATGACCACCTAAAGTCTCTCGCCATTTCCTCCCATTTTTATAATGTTTAAGGCTATTATGACATGTGTGTGTACGCGAGCATTTATATCTACCACATCTACCACATCTACCACATCTACCACATCTACCACACCTACCACACCTACCACATCTACTACTCAATGAAAATTTGTTTTCTTCTCACACATTCACAGCTTCTTTCTTCTATTTCTTTTTTTAGTTTTTTCTTTGTTCTCAGTTATGCATGTTTTCTTTTCCTGTTTCCCTGCCTTCTTTCTTTCGACTGATTCACGGGTGTCATGTGTGGTACATTTCATGGATGTTACTTTAGTTTTCTTATCGTATCAACCGTTAGTGAGACGCGGGGGGAGGGGGAGAGGGGGGTTAGTTATTGATAGTATGTCGATGGTTTTAGGCCTGAAGGGCCGACTCGGTCAGGTCTTGGTCTGTCTGCGAGAAACACATGGTGACCGACAAAGAACCTAACACAACACAGAAGGATTTAGAAACCATCACAAGCTCTGGCATAGTGAGATAACGGCGATATAGGCCCGTACAAAATGATGTTTCAAACTCTGGCCAATAGATAACGTACAACACTGGGCTAACAGATCTCATCCCCTTATCTCATCTCAGCAACAACAACTGCGTTAGTTGACAAACCCATAGAAAATATCACACTTTGGGTGACATCTTGATCTAAACATACTGGCCTCACCTTATTGTGTTGTCTACTGACCTACTTATGATCACATTACTATCTGGCTGGCTTCTGAACCATGGGGACCTGGGAAGGGATGAAGAGGGGAGGTAGGAGGAATGGAAGATGAGGATACTTTTGTACGGGAATTATAGTACGGGGAATAAACTCTTAAGTGTGTAATGCTGGGGGTTAGGGGTGGATGGGGGTGGGGGCAGTGCTATAGATGTCTGTAGTGGGTGTGTGAGTGAGTCAATTTCTGTGTGTGCCAGTGCACGTGCAGAGACACTTCACCACATCAAAGTCGGCGACTCTTTATGTTTATCTTGAAAATGAACACCGAACAGACAGACAAAAGAAAACCAGACACACAAACAAAACAAGAACGAGAGGAAGAGAAAGTGGGATGGGATCTAAGAACCGAAAGACTGTCCAGTTTACCAGAAAGGACTAGATGTCACAGACTATTCTTTAGTCACAGGTGAAGGCGAGATAACCTCCACCACGAGATTGAAGGACGTCTATAGAACGTGCCAGACGCAGGCATTTATTGTACAAACCACTTCGAGAATCAAAGTAAAGACGATTGGAGTTTTCCCGTTGCAGATAGTGATGAGAGGAACTAATATCATGTTTCGGTCAAGTTCATGTAGGTGGGAGCATCAAACTTTGATATTATTCGTGTTCCTAAACAACAGCTCGGTTTGATCGTCTAATCGGGACCGGTGTCAATGACCACACATTGTTTAACAATGATGAGATGCCAATTCTTAGATGGTGGACATCAACAAATCTATCCCCTCCTGCAGCAGTAGAAAGAAGAACGGTCTGTGAGTTCTGTGGCAATGGGACGTGGGTCTGATCCTGTCAGTGAATCAGAAAGTTTACTGTTGTACATGTATCTCTAGTCTTTACTGTAAGGCACGTCTGTCTCAGTGTGGCCGACAAATTCTCTGCTATTAGAGAGCACATGTAGCTGGAAGGGGGAATCTAATTCTTGGAAAGTTGGCTCAGATGTATTTAATTAAACAAGATGTCATAATGTTGCGTTTTATCTGGTTTATAAATAGAATTAATATCTTTCATAGATAGGCAGTCAGCAGTCAGTGCATGTACAACCAGATACGGTCATTGATTATGTATCCGTGCAGATCAGGGATCACGTGACATGCACATGATTAGGACTTCCCTCACAGATCGGATGTGCATCCCCTTCGAAATCGCTAGAAAGACACAGGTAGTTCTGATGGAGGGTCATATCAGAGGATGTGGTGTTGTTAGTGGTATGGCATACAGTTCTTAAAGACTTCCAGTCAGAACTGTCTGCCTCCATCAGAACTCATATAAAAACAGTGACATTGTGGTTTTTGTGGTTTTTAACAGACCACAATTGGCCTGTGAATAAGTCAGAGAAACACAACAACCTACCTGGTCCAGTAGTGATCTTGTCAAAGGTGTTGAGGTAAGTTAATTGTAAGTTGCGTAACTTCTGTGGTGAAAGATGAACTTTATGTTTTATTGTGCTAATGTACGTCTTTAATTAGTTAATTCTGTGTTTTTCTTATCCTTAACTCTCAGTTAGATGACGTGAAGTTATCTTTATACAGATTTGTATAGATTATATACTTTTGTTACTATGTCTATGAAAAAGGTATTAAAAAAGAAATTTGAAAAGAAAAAAAAAGGTAACTTTTAGATGATGTCAGTGTACTCAGTGACTTCGCTTTAGGGGTGGGTATATCCAACCATTAGGATTTCGCACATACTTTAGTTGTCATTCACTCGATGGCCTTCATCATCCTAACTCTGGTAGTACTTGTGGTAGTGAGGGTTGTTTTTCTTGACTTTCTTTTCCTTTTCGTTCTGTCTTTCCTTCACCACTCTGTCTATCAATCCAGTATGACCGGCTAAGACAGACATACTAACAGACAGACATGGCTACTTTACTTTTGTCTTTTTCGCTTCTCTTCCCACGTCTCTGACGTAAATGTTCCCCAGATTCTCTACCACAAGCCAAAGAGAGAAGAATGAAAACCGACATGTACTTTGTACATTGCTGTGACATCACGTTCTAATGGTTGATCGATGTACTATAAATAGCTAGACCGAGTTGCCCGAGACAACCGGAAGAACAAAGTGTTGGGCGTGTCTGACCTGTTATCTTGAAAGACTAAATGGCGAGCCAGCCTGCGGTGGCTGGTTCACTTACTATAGAATATAGAGCGCGATATCTGATCGTCACCGATATTTAAGTGTGTCAGTAATAAAATCAAGCTCTAGTGTCCACCTTAACTTGATAAAATCACAATATGCTCGTCATTTCCTATACTGTGAAAATAAACATCTATAGTTTCAGACTCTATGTCTAAAACGAAAGTAAACAAAATATTATAAAACAACATAAATAAAAACGTCAGACTTTCTTGCAATAATTTACATATGAAACCCAAAGCCAATATGTTCTCTACTATTAGTAATGACAGGTGTTGTGACAGAGAGGAAAAGATTCCGAGCCTAGAGATGGCAGTCAATCTTTTCAATCTCTTAGTCTTACAGAAAGACTGTGCTATGTCTCATCCATGCCTTTCATTATGTGGTGCAAGCAGAATACAATATGTTTACAAAATAGCTATGCACACTGGGACATATGTAACTATTTTTTTCTTCTGAACTTGACTTCAGTTTCTTATCGCTCATCAGTGGTATCTTTTATACTGCTAGAACACTTCTTTTCAGCTCTTCATCGGTTTTAAAATAAGGACTTTCTCTCTCTCTTCCCCCCTCCCCCCCCCCCCCCCCGCGACCATCTCCTCTTTGTGAGAATGTCCCACTAAGAACTCAAGGAACCCTTGAACGGTCTGATGTTTTTGTGGAAATGTTTAAGTTCAGAGAGAGACTAGGCTGTTAGAGAGAGAATAAGAAATTATGGATTTAAATATGAAATCCTGTTATAGTGCTGTGCCGAAATCTGGATCTTGATTTGGATAATCAGTTCCGAAGATTTATCCGGATCGTTTACCCAATTTTTTGCTTATCAGGTTCTTTTAGCCGATTCATTTATCAGGTTCATTTATCCAATCCGCTTATCAGGTTCATTTGCCCGATCCACTTCTGCGGAGTGGCATGTTGGTTGCTTGGGATCATGGCCTTGTCTTGTTTCTATCACTGTATGGAGTGTTGAGTGTGAAGGGGGAGGGAGGAAGAGCGCGAAGTTTAGGCCCATATGGCTGCGTCGGTGTAAAAGATCAAAGGCATCACCGCAAACAAGAAGCATTCTAATAGTCATACATTGTCGCTCTTCGTGCAAATAGGCAGGATTTCAGACAGGAGAATTGGGACCACAGATTGGCACTCATTGGTAGACTCAAACTATTAGCTATCGAGCTCTCCCTAAAAAAAAGTTGAAAACCAGTAGACTAGATCTAGAACTGTCGATCGTCCGGATCTGCAACTGGATCAAGTACCGAACTGGTTTTGCTCTAGCTACAACATACTGCACTGCAAACTAAAGCTTGAAACATTATTGATTAAACTTTGTTATTTATTGGTATTTGAAATGTTGACATAATTCTATTATTTCACAAACTATGAAAATAAAGCAACAAAAGCATGCAGAAAAATTAGAGAAGCCATTGAATGAAGAGCATGGGAGATATTTTTTTCTTGAAAAGTTATACATGTATTAAGCTAGTGAAAGGGTCCGGCTATCCTCATTTAGACCGGCATGTTTACTAATGTTTAGTATTGTGTAGTATGTGCTCGTGTTGTAAAATTGGAAATAATTTTAAAAAATCAAAACAATAAATTCACTATGTTGCACTATGCAATAGTGTATTGACTTTCTAACAGTGGTAACGTCCTGCGTTTGTGAGGAGCGAAGGGGAGGGGAGGGGGGGGGGGAGACAAACAGAGACATGACTGCGACTGAACGGTGAGAGACCGGACGAGACCAGACATGTATTATGAGATAGCCAAGCGGCTCGCGGCTCGCTATGCTAGAGTAGCTAATTCAGCCCAGAAGTGAGACTGAGAGTCGCTGCTCTGATGAAAACAGATCAAATCCAGTTTAGACCCAGTTATTACGAAGCGAGTAACTTTGAAGTCCAGTTTATCAAAGTCCAGGTCGATGCCCAGCACTATCTGTTAGACATATCGGAAGAGCGAAAGCAAAGAAAATATTAAATACATGCCCCATTCACGTTCTCTGCAATCAAATGAAATGATGATGCGGAGGGGCAATATTAGATGTGAAATATATATTATTATCTACACTGTAAATCTACACCAAAACCATAAAAGGCTTATGGACTAAAAAACTGATGAGTATATCCATCTGAGATTTGGCAAACAAACCTGTCGCATGAAAATCCATGTTTCTACCGATATAAATCTTAAGAAAAGATAAAAAGCTTATTATGTTTGACATTGCTTTTAAAAATCGATAACTGAATAGTTAGTTCTCAAAAGTGTTTGATCCGAATTGTTCGTTCGATAGAATGACACACCATGTCATTGTTCTTCCGCCTTCACTCGCAGAGCATCCAAAACAACAAGCACGTTTTTTTTAGCAACCTGCAGTTTAATCATCCAAAATACCAACATCGAGGAGCGCACGCTTACCATACACTTTAAGTCGCAGGGCAGTATCGGTTTGACCGATACTCACAATACACGCTTGAATGGGCCCAGTGTATACAATGACGATCCGCTAAACATCGCTCACAACACACGCTCGCGTGTGCCCATCATGTATAATCATGATTCCTTACACATGTCCCCCTTTTAAGAATTTTGTAACATAAAAGAAAATTCCAAATACTCAACGAATCATGGACATTCCATCGATGGCAAAAATCTTCTACACATATGACATCTCCCGCCTTTCAAGCGCAATCTCAAAATGAAATTCAACAATACCAAATTGTCAAACGACGCCAACTAGTGACACATGGTAAACCAAACGCAGCACTAAAACCAGTGAATTAAATAACTGAACACTTCAACAAACTGTGATGATC
>JBCEWB010145316.1:0-10828 GCA_039654565.1 Peronia peronii | reverse complement strand
GTATTTTGCACGCGTCATTCTATAGAACATACAACTGAGTTCTCCAGTATTTTGGGAAATTCCATCGAAACAAAAAAAACTTGTCTCATTTCTTGGAATGATCTTGTTAAGGTGGGTCAAAAATTTATGATGAAAACTTTTCTCTTCGAATGACAGACTCATCGCCAATTGAACCTAGATATTCTCCAAAGAATAATAGTCGTGAATAATGTTAAGAATTACGTAGGAAAGAGACTAGCGTTCTTCTGGTCGAAACCCATGACTCTCGACTCAGACCGGAAATGAGGCACAATCTTGTATACCATAGCGCTTAATCTTCATTGTGATTGTGCTTGATGTACTTGATTGCCGATAAGTTATCAGTATTTTATGAAATAATTGTATTCCATCGTGACCATATACTTCAAGATCAAATCTTGTTCAGAGACACAAGATTATGTACAGGCGAGAGATAAACGGTTATATAAAGCAGGACGTTGTGTCAAAATGGTGAGAGTCTGGGCATCGAGTTGGACTCAAATAGTATTTTCGGATGTAAGACTAACACCTTAAATGCGAAATTGACAGTACCAGCTAATGGCATAAGCATAAATTAGCCCATTCCCACCCAGCTTGATGTGTCAAATGACTTCAGCTAAATTCTAGTCGAGAGACTGCGAACGCCGCATGTTTGCTTCACTTTTTGGTTGTAAGCTTTCTCCCGGCGGGAAATCCGGTCGGGTTTTTGTCTTCTGCCATGTGGATCAAACACTGTCGCGAGTTTACTACTCAATTATTATCGCATTTTTAGAATAACGTCAAACATAGTAAGCTTTTTTCTGACCTATGTAAGTAGAAACACAGATCTTTTTGCAACAATCTTGGATGCCAGGTACATTCAGTAGTTTTTGAGTCCATAAGCCTTTTGTGAGTTTTGTTGCAGATTTATAGTATAGAACGGCCTTTAATTTCGCAATATCAGCGAACATGCCTTTGCCTCTAATTCAACAGGTCATCTCACTATTTCAGATAGTAATTCAAACTTAGGCCAATAAACGTAGTTATTGTCCTTTGTTTAATAACTCACACTAAAAACATATTAACATGTTCGCAAGTATAAATGGCATTAGGGTGTGATATTTGCCTAATTTTGTTAGTCAAATTTCTTTTATTTATCTAGTTAACATTTGGTTGCAGGCATTCAATTGTTTTGATCGTAAGCTTAGGTAACACCGGGTTAAATTCACAACACAACTACAAAGGGGAGGATTAAAATTAAGTTCCATCCTTCAATCAGTTAGCGTCTAAAGGCGTCTCCGATACGACCTGTCTATTCCAAAGAAGTAAGTATAAAATTTGGGGATGAATTTTTTGTTTATATACATATTTTGCAGTTTACAAAGACATGAGATCCAGGAACATGTCAAAATTTCGACTTTTTATTTTACCACATTGTTTATTTGGAGATAAAATAATATAATGTCAATAACTTCAGTGATACTTTATTTATCCATAAGTAAATGCATTTTGACCAGAGCTGAAAAGTTCAAACAATAGATTTGAGGAATACAATATTAACATATATGTGCTACTTTTTCTATCCAAATGTATATATTATATTATATACCCACATGTACAAACATAAAAATATATATCTTTATATATACATTTATATATAGCCATTTATATCCATCCATCCATGAGCATCCATGCATCCATGAGCATCCATGCATCCATGCATGCATGCATGCATCCATGCATTCATCCATCCATCCATCCATCCATCCATCCATCCATCCATCCATCCATCCATCCATCCATCCATACATACATACATACATACATATATTTAAAATAAAAATTAAACCACAGAGCTGGCCTAGGGGTTTGATTTACAGCCCTGAAAGAGAATAGACCTTGTATGCTTCAGCATCTCTGAGTCGGCTTTTTGTGTCAAGAACGGATAATACAGTATGAGATAGTGTTATCCTTTCCGGTGCACACACTGAAAATGTCTACCTGGCCAATGTTTAAACGACCTGATCTTTGCTGTATACCTCAATGAACTTTCGTCTCACATTTTTCTTTATTTTAGGTTTCGTTTATATTTTATTATCTTTTCTGCAAAACAGCAATAACTACGACGACAACGGACGCAACGTGGACTATAACAACAACAGTTTAATAACCTTATAGCGAACGCAAAGTGTGATAGCTAATGATGGGAGTAGATGATACAGAAAAAAATTACCATTCCTACCACGAATGTATTGTATGTACATCTATGTATGTTTTACAGTTCACGTATCCATTTCTATCTCATTTTAAAGAAATGGGGAAAAATAACTATGAGAAACTAGTTTTCATTGCCACCTCTCCTCTCTTCCCTCCTCCCCCACCCCCTCTCCACCAAACCACTTTCCCTCGCCCTCGCCCTCGCCCTCCCTCTTCTTCTCCTCTGCCTCTCCAACACCTGGGCATTTTTCTCACTGGCCACAACATTTCTCTCGTCTCCTCTTTCTTTATTTTGTTTCCTCCCCATGCTGAACTTCAGTTAACTCCATGACTAACCAGAAAATTTGCAGATTGTACTGTCAATCGTAGAAATTGTTGCATTTTACGAACAATGGCAGAATTGACTAAAACCTGATAACTACAACAGTGAAAATTACGTGGACAACATGGTGTTTTTTTTTCAGATCTGTTTGCCATGTCAGACTCCACACGCAGACCGTGGAACGTAAGTGTAGCGGCAGTTCACACGTTTCCTTCCTGGAGAACTCAGAGCAACACAGGTTATAGCAAAGAAGTAGGTGAGGGAATACTCCACGCCAGCTAGTCTGAATCGCACAGTGAATGTTTAAACTACCGTAACCGGTTTATTGGATCAGCAGCAAGTACGTATTACAAGCTCAAATGCTGTCGTCAGCAATTTAGTCTCTTCACACAGCTTTGGCTTCACTCGAGAGACTTAAGTTGCGATAGACCATATGGACTGGTGTGTCAAGTTTGACAAACTGCTTTGATAGCTGGCTTGCCAGGGTGTTTCATGACTCGATGTGGTGTTAAGACGGCACATTCACTTATCAGAGTCTTCACAGCTGTGTGTTTATTTCTCACATGTCATGTGCGATCTTGGCTAGTGTCAGCAAGATCTAGGAGGGATTTTTTTTAATCGACGGGTAAGTTTAGACAATAATGACCGCATTCATTGGGACCTGCGTACACTATTGCAATGATCGCCTAAAGAAGCAGTAGGGCCTAGGGTGTAAAGAAGCGGAAACAAGGTAGAAAGTTGTGGCATGAGCCATGGAATTAGAAATAGCCTAGCTAATACTGATATGGCCGTTGGTCGCACTTTAAGCAGTTTGGCAGAAGACGTGAAAAATAGCGACAATGTCAGTCATAAAAAATGAGAAAAAAATCAGTTACAGTTTCTAATTTCGAAGATTAGCAGCAGAATGAATGGGCATGACAAAGTAAAATAATGAAAATTCCATTACTGATAGATGCATCTAAACATTTGATTTCGATTAGTCTGAAATGATAATTTATAAGCTTTTGCCGTGTGCGATAGGCTATAGCAATTTCTTTTAATCAAGCCCTTCCCTCTCACCATCTCCCACAGTAGATTATGCTGATCCATGGGAATTATTATGGAAGAGAGAAGAGATCTTTAGGATTTTGAAAAAAGTGTTTAAAGACAATGGTTAGGAGTGAAAGTTGATAAATGAGTAATCAGACCTAAGAAAATCAGACCATGAAAATGATTTTGAATTCCCCTGTTTATCTATCTTAGATTTTGAAACTGCAGAATAAATGCTGCCGTCCCTACAGATTGTCCACAATGTTGCTTAACCGTCGAAATTCTGGTTATATTCTGCATAGCCGTCATAGATGTCACTGAGGCAAAAAAAACAAAAAAGCACAACACATAATACAAACTTTCATCCTCTATTGATAGGAGTTTGATTTTGTTTAAAACCCGCATAATTTGAAATGAAATTTAGAATGAAAGAAAAAAAAACTGAATTAGTTTGAAAAGCCTTACTGCACTGTGTAGTGCTTAGGATATTACTTATAAATCTAAGGCTCAATCTTACCTTTCCGCCACAAGCTTCAGCGCACATTCTAAAAATCTAGTAAATCATTGCTCTTTCCGACTGCTCAAGAGAATGAAATGCGATATTATAAGCAGAGACTGAAGAGGGATAGAAATAGCGGCACAGCGATGGAGGTTTTCTTTTCTTTTCTTTCTTTCTTTTTTTTTTTTTTAACCCATCAATATTTTCGGGACAAACTGAGGGTCGTGAAAGGGAGAACAAGGGGTGTGTGTGTAGGGGAGGGGAGAGGGGGGAAGAAGGCATGGATCTTTAGGTTTGTTTCTTATAATTCTTTTGTTTTGTTTTAGCCCGTCTACATTGTTCATAAATAGATCATAACGCTCATTTGCTTTTTGTGTGAATCCATTAATATGCACCGGCAGATTGAAAGCAATGAAACTTATCGCTACTAGCTCTATGAAAACCGTCATTTCGCGTTCCAAAAATGCTGTCTCGGTGCCAGTGCCATATATTATAATCGATCAACACATCATTAAGCAGCATAATAAAGTATACTATGTCTAAATATTTTCCATAACTTCAACAGAAAATAAAAATAAAGATTGAAAATCCTTTCCCCAGCCTTCACCTAAGTCCAACTTGTCCCAGCCGGTTAAGATATATTACTAGATTTATGCTCTGGGTTTTCTGCAAAAGCAAAAAGACAATGAACGTTCTTATTGGCGAATCTGATTTTGAAAAAAAAAAATCATTTAAGATCTACTCGTCAATGTTTTCAATATTTACTCTACATTCGTCATCAGTACTTTCTAAATTTTCTTTGCAGCGTGCAACTCAACCTCCCCTCTCTCCGGAAAAGTGAAAACTCATAAATTTCTCTAAAAAGTATCAAAAGCAGAAATAATGTTATTTTGTCTTGCACCTATTGGATTCGTTGACACTTTTCATTGGAGGCCTCTCGTCTGTGCCTATTGTCAAAATACTGCCACTCTATATTGAAAAATCTTTTCTGAATGGAATTCAAATATGGTCTTGGGAAAACAAAACTAAACAAATACACAGCATGGGGAGATATTCTCCAAAAAGAGAGAGAAGGAAAGTGTGTGTGTGGGGGGGGGGGGCGAATGAAGGACAAAATAGACACATAAGAAGAAAAATGAAAAAAGAAAAAGAGGGAGAATCAGAGAGAAGGAGAAAGATGATCAACAATGGCATGCATGTCGCACGCTCTCGCTCATGGCTATCATCCATCACAGAACACAACATGCCCTTCATTCTTCCTGCTGTCGGACGGCGATCAGCTCTGGATGTGAGTGTTAGTCCTTTTTTATCGTCTCTCCTGGTCCCTCTCCTTCTGCTCCTCGCCTTGCCCACTTCTCCAGTCGCTTTCTGAAGTTGTGTGTAAAATTTCGGACAACTTTTGTCGTTCAACATCCTTGTCTTTGCTGCAGTCTGTTGTGACGCTTGTGAAACTGGCCTGTCGACAGTCACCCTTAACTGTGACACCGATGATATATTAAAATAATGGTTCAAGGAAAATCACGCTGCAAACGATCTTGTTATTTTATGTGATTAAGGTGTCTTAAATCTTCCATCCTACCATGATTAAGAAGATTTAAATTGTAAATATGGAATAAGCCATACGGCGAACTGCGCGTTTGCACCTGTGTGCTTTTTGATAGCTATTATTGCTTTTTTTTACTTCTTTTTTTATTTCTCTATATCTTGATAATAAAAATAACGTTTGGTGTAACCTGTGAATATAATGAGCACTGTCGTTGTCGCAATGTGGCGGTGATCTTACTGATGTGCCGTTGAATGAATGATTCCGTACCAATACTAGTGTCTTCTTTCTTTTCTTCCTCTTTCACACCATTCATGGCCTTTCTCTTTCTCATCTCC
Organism: Peronia peronii; assembly: GCA_039654565.1. Lineage (NCBI taxonomy): Eukaryota > Metazoa > Mollusca > Gastropoda > Systellommatophora > Onchidiidae > Peronia > Peronia peronii. The sequence continues at coordinate 4,883 of JBCEWB010145316.1, read as the reverse complement.
ACCCTCTCTCTTTTATCTTAGACTCTGAAGATCTTGGCTCTGCCAACATCTACCACTACCTCCATTCTGGCCAAGCGAGCACAGTGCCACCACAGTGAGTGTTGAGTCGACGACTCTGTGTGCTGTGAAGCCCATGCTAGAGTCAGTGCACCCGTACCTTCTAGTATGCTATGGGATCTTCTGAATAATTGATGCCTGTGATTCCTATGGGTTGACACGAGTGAAAACAATATGAAAACTTTAAACCCCCTCCCCACTCCTCTCATTTTCTTTCAGACTTCCGATTCTATTCTGTCTGTGGCGTGTGTGTGTGTGTGTGTGTGTGTGTATGTGTGTGCGTGTGTATGTGTGTGTGTGTGTGCCTGCCTGCCTGCCTGCTTGATAGAGCGGTGTATTTCTCCTTGCAAAATATCACAAGTTTAAACATAAGAGATGGCTTTGACTGGCACCAAGAGTATATTAATCCACCATGCTAGATAAACAATCGTTTTCCAGCCAATTACGTGTATTATTAATGAATTTGACTCGAGATTGGTGCATACACTTTTTTTTCCTAGCATGACTGGATGCTGGTAAAACGGGCAGAGCATATTAATTACTAGTTACATGTCAGTTAAAACAGTTATTAATTTTGTAGTTTAGAAGGTATAATATTTATGAAATTTTGACCTAAGACTAGTGGATACAGTGTTGTTGTTTTTTTCCCCTCGCATAGTTATATGCGACCTTTCATCTAGGCACGACATAATTATTTACCGTGAAGTGACATAACGCCATGAATTCCGATGAAAGATGAACATATACCGTGTTAAACAGTCGCACTGCAGCCCTACCACTCACACGCTCATACCGCACACCACCGGCGTTCCCGCCAACTCCCTCGAGTTTTGTAGTGGCGAAAACTTCGCACAGGCCGACCTTATGTCAAGAGCGATTTTCCTCTGTCTTTCCTGCCCAGCGCGCCCGGAGTTCTTGCTTCCCTGCCTGCCTGCCTGCCTGCCTGCAGTGAGCCGTTGGGCCAGCACTGATTGTGGCAGTGCCATAGCCTGACTGGTTCCTCCTCTCCTCCCCCTCCTCCCTCCTTCCCCGTTGTGTCACCCGCCTTTGTGTTGTCAGTCAGTCAGTCAGTCCAAGAGACGGCAGCGTGGCCGATGTTTTGATAAGGGTAATTCCCGGGCTTTTCCAAGACGAGTTCAATGTGTGAGTTCACAACAAGCTGGTGATAGCTCACGGTGGAAGTGATGGTTTCATTATTCAAACAGGTTTCTGCTACAAACGTTTCGTGTTTTCTTGTGAAGTGATTCAGATCTTATTTACGTGTGTGTGTGCGTGTATGATTTTAAAATGGAATTTGCTCTTTTCTGGTAATATTTCCAGCAGATTAATTTCGAGGTGAGATCTGTATCATTCATGTCTGTGAAATAATAGCTGAATGTTCGATGCTTTAAAACGGACTGTTGTTGGACACGTGATGTATCTTTTCTCATGTGTGGTGATGTTCTGTTCGTATTTTGTATCTATGCTTTTTAATGACCTATTTATATTTTTATCATTTGCTGAAACATTGGCACAAAAAGCATCATGTTTTTTTTGTCTTTGAGGGAATAGCGTTGAGTACGCATCATCAGTGATCACGGTGCTGATCGATCACTGGTAAAGAAGATCATGGCCTTACCGTAATTAAACATCGTATGCAGATAATCCGATATGTGCCTGTTTAATAACTTATTTTTTATATAAATACATTTGTCATTTAGGATACAAGAGAAAGTGTTAAATTCAGGTGGGCTACCTGTATACACAGTGCACCTTTGGCTCCTACATCTAGTATTTTCTTTATGTTATTAAGTTTCACGTCATAATCGGACAATGTCATCCTTGTTATTTTTAAGATCATATCATATTTTCAGGACGCAATGTAACCATCATAATGTATCATCCAGCACACGATGAAAATTTGGACCCCCCCCCCCTTTTTTTTAACTCCTTCATTATCTCCTCATTGTTTATACGAGTGCAAACAAACGCCTTACTGTCACCGGTTGTTTGTTCTTGTGGGCGTTGTTTTACCCTCTGGGTAGGATGTTAGTGTTCTCTCTAATATATTGTTTAGGGTGACCTATAGAATTTCTAGCATGAAATCAAGTGTTGAGAAAATCGGGTAGTCGTTGGGTATAAAAACTACAGTTTTAACTTTACAAAGTCCAACTCGCCTGAGGATTCGAACGGAATACGTTTGCGCCCATAGCGAGAAACTTCTGCCACCTGATCACGGCGGTTTTTTATTTTTTTTTTTCAGCCGCGCCCTTATCGTCAGTCAGTTTTATAAAGTATTTTATGCTGTTACTTTTTTTGTCCGTTTATTTACGTTTGGCTTGGTTCCTGTCATCATTTAATTTCTCTCTATTTCCGATAAGAAAGCTCAGCTGAAGTATGGAATGAAAGCATGGAAAGTTGCCATAGTTTTGGTGCTTTTTTCGTATCCTTGTGTTCACCAGTCTATCCATATTTTCTGCGATCCGTCCGTCCCTGAGTGTGTGTGACGGTCTAGCAAGTTGTTTTCTTGGCCATCGGTCTGCACATCTTTTTTTTTTCCCCTCGGTTAGCACTCTTTTGTAGTCAACTGTGTCATTTTAAGAGAGTGACTCTGAGTTCTTTACATAACGGCACGTTACCACAGTTACGCTCACATGACGCTGGACAGTTCCGAAAGATTAAAACAAAAGGCCGTGATGACGAAACAACCCGGAAGACTGGCAGATCCGGAGAATCATGGCTGATCCGGATCCCTCGGGAAGTGGCCTCGATTTCCCTCCAAATCTCTCTAATGATGGTACGTGTTTTTGTGATAGAGAGAATTAGAAGTCGACACGCAAACAATGTTTGGTTATGCTGTTGTGTGAAGGCCCAGATGGGAATGCCTAGTAACGTCAGGGAAAATCTTTGGAAACAAGGCCGCTTGGGAGACCATGAAAACGAAACAAAGATCTAAGTAGGATTGGCCACACGGTGAAAGACAGATTTCGTGACACAAGATAGTAACATTTTCTGAGAACTGGAGGGAATTTCTTTTCTAGGCGACGCATCTCTCTGTGATAATAATCCTACAGGCAGGCGGAGAATTCGGTCTAAGCCGATTGTGCTAACAGGGGGTGTTATTTAGTTACACATACGATAGCAGGAGTTGTTTGCTTTCACAGTCATGGTTCCTCATAGTTCTAGTGGACTGCCCAGTCCTGAGCATCCGTTGATAGATTGGCCACGTTTGACTCTAAATGTGTGAGTGCAAACATGACCGTATTGTGGCCAGTTTAAGAAAATCTAAAACAACAACAGCAACAAAAGCAAACGAACGAACAAACAAACAAACAAAAAGGAGAAACCCCATGAAACATATGGTACATAGTTTAGAGTCCTCAAACTTCTTGAGAGTAAAAAGCATAGATAGACTGACCCGCAGCTTGGTGCCCTACTTTATTTTATCCAGCTTTTTTTTTCGGAGCAAACGTTTGCGCGAGTTTTTTATTCACGATCTATCCATTATTAGATCAACACTCGAACCACACAATTTCTTGTATGTTTGAATACGTAAGAACAAAGCTCATTATTCTATCATGGGTTGGTTCTAAAGCTCAGATGATCAGACCCTGCCAACGTAATAGCTGAGGTTGAATCGTAAATAATGGCCCGATTTTTGGGGTCTTTTCGCAAAAAATGTATGGAAGTTGTTCTGTTTGCCTTGTTACCCTGTTGTTAACAATAATAAGCTGCACAATGGAGATCCACATTGCACTGATTATTGACAGCGCAGTGTGTTTTACACCGTGAACAGAGAAACCGAGGACCTCCCATCAAGTGACGACTCACAACACTTAACAAACGAAAGCTTCATTATCACAGCATGAGCACCGCGAGATTCAGCCCAGGTTAGTGAGGAATTTCGAGGTCGGCCACATGACCGACTCATTGACACATATGACAAGTGGCTCTTGACGAATGATGTGCATTCAGACATGTCCACACCATATAAACCAAACACCCAGTCATATGACTGAACTTCGAATGGCAAGTTATTCCATCTTTGCTTTCTTTATTATTGTTGCACCATCATAAGCTGCATGGAAATGCTTTGTACACCGTGTTCTACAATAAACAACGAAGTCTAGTACTTCTATCATATTATTATGACATCTCACAGCGTCGCTTAAGGGTTCATAGCCACATAAGTATTGGCAGGTCCGTTCTCTGTGCGAACTTTCGATAGACACTCTCAATAGTTTACAGCTGTCTAGTCCTGTTCAATGCTTATACACCAGATCTGTTGAGGAGTTGGCACTATATACAAACAGGTGGATTGGTTTAGACTGCAATTTTGGCCTACAAAGCGGTTGATTCTACGGCTCACTCAATCTTCATCTCTTTGCCATTCGAAACGCTGACCGATTTTCTAACAATATTTTCATTATCTTTGTGCTGTGTGATCCTCTGTTCGGGTATTATTTATTATTTTTGACTCAGATTTCTGTGGGCTTTGGATTACTACAGAAGATAACCAATTCATTTACATTTTTTTCTTATTTTACGTCCTTGAATTTCATCCTTTCAAGTATGTGCAGCGTATTCATAAAGTTGTCGATTGGCTCTCAGTCCGTTTTCTTTCAAGGTATTCGTGCTTGTATGTTCCGAACCGATTATATTGATTAACGACGCTGCCCTGTGATAGGTGCAAGAAGACTGAGTAATATTATTATTTATAAATTGGCTTGCCAGAGAGTAAATATTATATAATATCAACTCATAGTTCTCCCATCCATCCATCCATCTTTCCATCCATCCATCCATCCATCCATCCATCCATCCATCCATCCATCCATCCATCCATC
>JBCEWB010145305.1:0-10829 GCA_039654565.1 Peronia peronii | reverse complement strand
GTAGATTGGTGGGTACTTCTGTCCGCCTGTCCTCTCTCCTGTTCAGTAATCTGGGCCTGAATGCGCATTTTCTCCAGCTCAAACTGTCTCTCTTCTCTTGCCAGCTGTCTTTCAGGCTCTTCTCTTGCCAGCTGTCTTTCAGCTTCTTCCCTTGCTAGCCGTGCTTGTCTTTCAGCTTCTTTTCTTGCTAGCTGTCTTTCCCACATGCGTTTTGTCTCTTCCTTGATGTAGTTTAACCTTTCCTCACCTCGTAATTGTAGAACGTCGGCCAGGCGGACTATTTCATCGATAGACGACATGATGTACGAACCTCCGATGGTTTAATAATGCCCACATACTTGCGTCGGTCTCCTCCGATCCTTGTAAATGTGTGATCCCGGACGAGCCCCCAGGATGTCACGAACTTTCTCTCTCTGGATGTTGAATGGGTGTTAGTCGTGACGTTGTAAGTGATGATCAGGCTGTGAATGCGAACGAGACCACACAGGAATGAAGAAATGGAAAACAGGAATCCTCCCGTCGAAATAATGCAGAATTTATTGCAGGTGCTTGATAACAATACAAACTTCAGGGCAGCTGTCTAACTCCGATGCACACAGCTCTCACTGCATTCTACTTCTTGCTCTCTCTCTCTCTCTTCCTCTCCGGCTGAGCCTTATGTAGGCATCAGCTAATCTCAAGCTCTCTCGAAGCTTCCGGTCTCTCAGTCCCGAATCAGTAACGGACTAGTAACGTGACATAGTGCGCACACACTTGACGTAATATGCACACAAGAATTGATTACGTAATCTCTCATACAAAATGCTTAGAGAGTATCTCAGCTACGCTACGCTCACAGCACACAGTCGCGTATACCCAGCATGTATAATCATGATTCGTTACACTATCATACAGGTGATGATAGTTCTTTGGGATGGCCGATTTGAGACCCTGAAGGTCGTTGAATTTCTTTCTTCATGGAAGTTTTGTGGCATCCAGGATGGGAGCACTTAGACTTAGATTTGTTCTGATTGATCCCTGAATTGGACAGAACTTACCAGTCCTGATCAAAGTGTAATTTTTGTCCATTCCATCTATTTGATGAGTACGAATGTCATCATTAGCCCTTTCTGGGCCGATTGACGCAGTGCTGACCATCTGTGAATAGTCTAAGAAGAACTGATGGTCAAGGATCTTCACAAGCATAATGTCTGGGATGGATTCTGGCAGTTTGGGAAACTGCAGTTTTAGATCTTCTTCAGGCGACCTCCTTGTGGGGTTTGTCCTTTGACTAAGTACTTGTGCTTGATGTCCATTTTCATGTTGGCTGCGAAAGTACCCAGTGCTCTTGACTTTTTGTTCTGGCACACGCACTCATCACTGGTAGGCGACGACTTTCTCCATGTGTGATCACAAAAGCAAAAGTCTATAATGTGGCTGTAAGGGCACCTTTCCCTCATGCTAAAAGTAGCAGACAGCAGTCACACTAAAGATTATGAAATTGTGTACCGTGAATTCGGTTTCATAGTATTTACATACAGCGTTGTTAGCCGGTGCCTGAAGCACTTCCTGTAAGTCCATACAGATGATGGTGAGACCATTGCATTACAAAAGGCCAAGCCCTTACTAGTGACATGTTCTTTCGCAGTTCTCTTTTTGTCTGCCATATATGAGCTTCTCACACTTCTCGAATTACAGGTCCTGACTCAAAGATCATGCACAGATCACATCTATCCTTTTTGGACTGAAGATAAGACATGTTCTAAGTTTCCAAGGGGCCTCTTTGAGGATCTTGATTGATCTTCTTTTTCATTTTCCAAACATTGATGCTCTTATAAAAGGAATTGATTACTAATGTTACGAAAACAATGTTCAAGATAAAACTTTCCTGAAAATTAGCAGCAGTAGTGTAACAGTAGTTTTGATAAATTATCTACAAATTTAACCAACACATCGAGAGTAATGCGGGTTGTTAGGTCTTGAACAGTCCTGCTTGGTTCAAATGCAGTCTACACATAGTCTGTCCATAGATCAGTTATGGATTTCTTTTTTCATTGTGGATCCAAGTATGTGGAAAGAACCTCCAAACATACAATCTTTAGCAGAGGTGCACTTCATGATCAACCTGAAGGATGTGTTGCGTGCCGCCATTTAACTGACCCTTTTGAAGGGGGCGCTCGGGTGAGGTTTTCACCACTAAAGGGTTAAATTATCGATTTTGGGATTTCAGTGAATTTATTTGCATAGTTGATTATGTCTAGGTTGAGAATACCAAGTGTCAAAATTCAATGCCATCAGTTTCAGCCCCAAAAATGTATTTAAATGTATATATATTTTCTATATTTTGTATATTATATCTATATATATTGTTTTGCCCATTTTCTCATGTTCTTTATTCTGTTAACTGAGTGTCACTAAAATCTTAAAATCTCGGCTGTTTTTTTGTCATACAGGCATCAGATCTGGTACACTGATAGGCTATTCATATGTCTAGGTAATAGGCTAGTTAGTTTGATGTTTTTCTCACTAAGAAAGCAGAAATTGTTTATTTTTTTAATGTGGGTTGTTCTTTTTGTGTCAGCCACAGCTTTAGAACCTTCCTGTATCTATTTCCTCCATCACAGACAAATAAAACCTAGCCTATTACCTCCATATTGATCTCACCTTTCAATATTCATAATAGTATATGTAGACTTTTGAATCCTAAGAAAGTACATGTGGGGCTATCTTTAAATGCAGGCCCAGTTTGATGAGAAGTTTTATGCTTTAAACTTTGCTCATTTTGCCCTGACAGCGGTCGTCTCCGCCTATTCTTCATTGATTTAACTGTCAAGGATTTTTTAAATGCGTAATGTACACAGGAGTACCTCTCACATATTGGCTTAATAATCATTTATTGAGATGTTCTGTTTCTGTTTTGTTTGGTCTTTCTTAAGCCTTTCAAAGTTTCAGCCACCTGATGGGGCTATCTCAGCGTCTAGTCAAGTTGGGACACGGCAAAAGTTGTCAAGTGATGAGTTCACACAAATACCAAACCATCTACCATCACATGTCCTTAGGATCAAAACCAAAAGATAAGAAAGGCTCGTAGTCTTTATTGTTTTACGTTTGTGTTTAAGAGTTAATTGAGGAACAGGACTGTATTATGGACCGGCCGGGTTGGATTTGTGAAAGTCGGAAGCGAATGAAACAACTGAAGAGCTCTTTGAACTGCTCTAACACAGCTTCAGGAAGCAACAAAATGAAATGATAATGACAGCCCACTGAAATAAAGCTGTACAATTGGAAGGAAGAGTTCTTTTCCTACTTTAAATATTGGGTTGCCATTTTGTCCCATCAATTATCACATTTGTGTCTCATCAGTTTCTCAAAGAAACAGCCTTAGTGGGCAAAAGAATTGTTTTTGGATGAAACTGCTTTACCCATAAGCTGAGATGCATTGTTTGAATATATAAAAATATGTTTTTCAAATTTCAGTAGCAAAATTTCAGATTTTTTTTCATTTTGCCAGTCCATGTAAAAACACAGGTACTTTTTCTGTCCCATCAGTTATCAGCCCTGGGAGATATGATTACATAAGATTCAATTTATCTTTGGATTGAAATGCATGTTCTGTGTGTTAATTTGCCATTTTCCTATTGACTTTTGGGGTAGAAAGTGAATAAAATTAAGTCTGAGTAATTCTGTGCATCATTTTTTTTAAAGTGTTGTTTGAATGTCCCACCAGTTACCTTGGAATGGCCTAGTAATTAATCTTCATAATTAATCTACATCATTTAATTGGAATGCAATAATAGATATGTGCCATTCTTGCGACTTCCTTAGTACAAACAGACCGGGATCACAGGAATGCAGGAGGGGAGGGATACTGGGTGACGCGAATACCCTCCTGAGCATTCACCCTCCAGTCCTAAAGATCTAGATTGAGATCTAAAATCAGTGACAGTCGTGCACAGCTTAGTCCTCCAACCAAGTTCGGTGCATGCTGTCACACTGTTTTCAATATACCCATACTCTAAAGCCCAAAGGTCATTGTTCACATCATTCATTGTTTTGAAAACATCCTGAATTTCTAAGCATGAATTGGGTGTATGTAGATGCGTAAGATAGTTTATCTTTCATGCTGGCTGCTATTCCAAAATTATTTGTGGTCTCAGCAGCATGCTTTTTTCTTTTTTCATTATTTATATTGGTAGTATGCTCCCGGCATTTGGAAATACAGTGGAGCCTCGCTAGCATGATCATGGCTTAACACAATCTCCAGTTTAACACAACCTTCTCACGAAGCCTGATTTCAGCCTGTCTTTAAACATATTAATTTATTTTCAATAACATACCCAGGTTTGCGTGATCAACCCACATAGCATGTACAGTTTATTTGGACAGTAACTGCTGTAAGGTGTCCTTGCTAGCCACATGCTATGAAAACATTGAAAAGCCCACATTCTCGCTAACCTGTGCATCGTTGCTGCCAGTAGACCTACTGATAACTAAGCCCATCCTTCTCACCTCCTTTCACACGTACGTTGAGTCGATGTCATAATGTTACGTTAACCTAGGCCTCACTTGAGCCCACCTCTCGTTCCCCTGTCTTTAGCGTCAAAGTACACACTATACTACAACACACCACTGATCAGTGGAATCACTGCGCATCGTGCATTGTCTCCTGTCCTAACTTGCAGCGCACCACGACTCACTAACCAAATTTTAAAAGCTTTTCAGACTTCAAATTCTAATGGAAGGAAGGAAAAAAACAAGCTCTTAATAAGTAGGCTTAATGTACATGTACATTGATCCTTTTAATAAGTTGGTCTACATGTATAAGAAGACTGTATGTTCAGTTTTGTTTCAAATGTATTCCCAGTCCTTTTTTTCATGTTTCCGAAAATCATCATGAGTTTGGACAAGAAAAACAGTTGATCACTGATAGCACGCTTACCCTGAAAACACGATCTTTCGAGTTTGGTCCCAAGGGTGGGAGTGTTGTCAGGATTCCACTGTAATAAGCCCATCTTTCTGTATTACTACTGTCAGTTAAAATGCCTCCCTACCTGCAAATACCTACATTTTGAGTTTAGTTTGATTTGGAGCACTTTGCTGATTCTCTAGTGCACATTTCAAGCAGACATAGATCTATTCTTGTTTACCTTCATACAAGTTGACACTTTTCATTATGTATGAATTCTGTCATGAAGATCATAAAAACTTTCTGATCGCAGAGGATATTGGAAAAAAAATTAATGTCTACAAATTGATTATCTTCAATATATGTATATATGTATATTTCGAGCCAAGTTTCCTCTTCGTTTGGATATTCTACACACAGCCGTTTCTTTTCAAAAGACTGTTTGCTAGTCGAGTGCTCTCCGCCTGAGAACCCGATCGCCTGAGACAAAAAAAGCAGGCTCTTACGCGGACGGGTTCTTAGGTGAATTGAAAAGTTATGCAACACATCTGATCACAGACTGTCTTCACTACTATGATTAATTGATCGCTACCGTTAGTTGAAGATTTATCTGTACGAATAAAAGCAGCTTTCTCCCTTGTGTGTGTGTAGTAATTAGAACCCAACAATTTCTGACCTTTCTTGGTGTATAATTACGTCAATAATGCCCAGCGTTTAAACGTCGAGTAAGTTTTCACACAAGGGTATCATTGCTGAAAACATGATATTGCTATGCTACCCTACGGATAATCACACAAGTGACTCTAGTGTTTACAGACTGACTGAAGTAGCAAAACAGCTGACTATCAGGAGGCTACACTTACTCCTCCTTACCCACAGAGCCAATTACAGGCGCTATCCCTCGTGTTGTCAAACAAAGAAATGGTTACGGGCTGGTCCACAACGTCTTATTATGCAATCATTCAACAACTATCACTTCCACTCCTTGGTCTACCTGTTTCCTACACCTCTGTCCCCATTTCCCTGCATATCTATCACTCTGTGTTTTTGTTAAGTGATCAGTTTGGTGTGAAATTACACCTTAAGTGCTCGGGTGTCTTCGCCTGACACTGGGCTCTTAGGCAGGCTTTTTATTTGGGAGCCGGTTCTTAGAGGGGTAAATTATAGAGTCAAAGTTCGGTTTTGCGGTAGAGGCGGGTTCTTAGGTGGACTGGGTCCTTAGGCAGTGGGTTCTTAGGCGGAGACCACTGTACTGTATGTTTTTCATGTAAGTTCAGTTTTGTTTTATGTTCGTATTACATGTATATTGCACCTACAGATATGTTATATTGTTTTAATACCGGAATGTCAGTCTTCCTACCTTAATAGGAAAACAGACTTTTTGGCCCTAATCAGATTTTTGTTCACCTCTTTTTTTTTATTCTTCTTGAATAAAAATAATGCAATTTTTACATGTTGCCTTAAGAATTTGGCATGGAAAAAGTAGAGGGCGATTTAAGGTTTCCTACTTTTACATGAAAACAGACTGACATCCCTGTTAATTGTATGTTTGGTTTTCTTCTTATGTCTTCAGGATGCTTACACAATGTTTGGTGCATATTTTCCTGCTGATGATGCCATCATTCGACCATTAGAAGCATCAGGCTGCCGCAGATTATATCCACATAATTATGATCATAAACGAGAGTTGAAAAAATTGAATCATTCTATATTGGTAAGTGTACTGTCATACATAAGTAAAGATACGCAGTGCAGCGACTGCATTTTTATGTTAGAAGCTGTTTTTGTCTTAAATATTGATAAGATTCATTGTAAATGAAAATATGTGGCTTCTCTCTCACTGAGATCAATCATGCATCAGCATTATCTCATTGTGTAAGGAACCGCATTGATACATTGTCATCATTTTGTAGAAGTGTCGTTGAAGAACATGAAGACTGTTAACCGGTATTTATATATTTAATGAAAAGGCCAGAAATGAAAAAATACGTAAATGGATAAATGCATAAATAAATGGAAATGGAAAAATGAAAAATAACAATTAAATGAATAAATAGAAAATAAAAATTCAAAAAATAAAAGTTTCCAGATTTTCAAACCTAGTTGGTTCTTCTTCAGAGTAAAGAAAAAAAATCACCATCATCATGCATTCTCAGGATAATGGATGCTTTGGCAACCTTTGTGTTTTTGGTTTATCTTATCCATTTGCATGAGACTTACTTAGTTATTGTTCTTACACATATTTTTTTTAAAGCTAACGATGGGAAAAAGACATACTACAAAACCTGACGGATTATTGGTTTGAGCAAATTGAATAAAATTAATCTGGCGACCAACAATCTTATAGTTATTGTAAACCAAGCATGGGAAATGTCACATACACATATATTTACCAACAGTGAAACTGTTGTAAGGAAAGCAATGATTAACTCTTTGACTACCATGAGCCAGCTCAACTTTAGCACAGAAAGCTGCTGTGAGCCAATATATTGGCTCGGTTTGTTTTCCTGCTTTTCCCAATTCATGCCATATTTAAATATCCATTGTTGTGTCTCAACTTTTTCGTTTATAAATTCTTATTCTCCATCCAGTTCCCTTTCCAGTGGTATATAACATGCTCCGTTTTGTGTGAAACGGAGCCAAATATTTGAAATTTTAAAATACGACCTCTTGAAACGGCCTGGTCAAAATATGGAAAATAACCTGGTGTCAAAGAGCTTTTTTTTTTTGTTTATTTCTTTGTTTTTTTGGGATGCAATTTAAACTGTATCAAAATTGATAAATATGGAGCTATAAACATATGTATCTCTATACCACCCACCTTAAGTTAGGCAGCCCCTGACTTGATGTAATGGTCGCATCCTGAAAGATATAATGTTTTCGAACAGCTCTCAAAAGGCAAAGAGGTTAAGAGGCAGACTAAAATTGCGATACAGAGATGTTTGCAAACGTGACATGAAATTCGCCAACATTGCAATGGAAACATGGGAAAGCTGGATGCTGACAGGGAATCTTGGAAATCAGCTGTCACATTAGGTGTGAAATCAGGCGAGGCCAAGAAAATCCAACAGAGGGAGGACAAGAGAGAAAGAGGAGAAATCCATGCTCAAGCAGTATCTTTCACAATCCGTTCAACTGCAGTTACTGTGGCAGGGCATGTCTCTCCTGCATCGGCTTTACAGCCATGAAAAGAAATGCTCCTCTCGGCCTTGAGGTTACATTATTCATGGTCAGATATGACTGAAGGAAGCCATCCATCCATCCAGTTTTGCAACTAGAGATACACTCTTTGGGACATTATTTTGAGGCTGAGAACACTTTCTAATCTATGGATAGATATTATCTTTGCTTCAGACAGTGGCGTTCCTCTTTTGCTTGGGTGTGCATAACTTTGATGGACCAGATAGCTATGAATTTTGCAAGTTACATACAAGTCTTATCCTATATTTCCCAACCAGCAGTATCTCAAAGAATTCTTTGGTGATATATATAATCACGCGACCAATTACTCCTGCATGGATGATCCTATTTGGGATGCCCCAAATGGCTGTCAAATTTAACTGGAAGACAATGATCATCACTGCATGGGTCAGAGATACTAATATTGATGGATTAGATGGTGGAATAACAGTGGTATGCACTTGGAAATAATAAATCAGTCACATATTGTCTCAGTAACATGACTGATTTAAATATTAGTTGGAAATTTATGTACTTCAGTTTTGACCATCACATGACAGTTGTGGGTTTGCACCAGAGAGAAGTCAGCATTGTGAAGATAAATACAGTGTGTACTTCTCTTTTATAAGATTGAACACTCTGCATGCATTTTGTTTCTCTCAAAAACTTTTCATAGACATTCCAACCTCAAGAGCATTTTTATGAAATTCTCAACAGGTAAACTTTCTTGATCTGTTGGATGTTTTGATACGTGCACCTGAATCTCCTAAACGTGGTGAAAAGTTAGAAGATATTAATCTTCTCTTTATCAACATGCATCATCTCATCAATGAATTCAGGTAGGTTGCAGAGGTATTTCTGTTGATTAAAAGTAAGCTTTATCTGCATTACTTGCCGGTTTTAAGTGAGACATCCATTTTCATCATTTATTTTGGGTGGCCTCCATGAGTTACAGACATGGATATGATAAGAATTCTGAGTGCCTTTGCTCATGTTCTTCATATGTTTATATGTAAAGTGAACTTTTTCGGGAGATAAACCTTGGTTTCACATGCAAGTTTGCAGGCCAGTGTGGTAATACATTTTTTTTTAGTTTATAATGCAGGTCAGTCTTAATGACTGTTGTTGCTCATGTGAGGGATGTGATACAAAACAGGAACCGATAGAGAGATGTATCATAAGAAGAAGATGAGAGGCAGCTGGTGGGCTATTCTCCTGTCATCTTGTTGGCCACACAGATAGCACTTTTGACTTTATCGGAGTTCAGTAGAATAAATGAATTTGTATTTGACATCTCATTTGATTTCTAGTATGACACAAACAGGTCAAATTACTTTTACACCAAACAGACCAAATTACTAATATGACAGTGGGATAAATCATAGCTTTTCTAATCTTCATTTCTTGGAACATTTGGTCATCTTATCTGGAAAGTTCGTAGAATCTTTCATTTAAAACTTGTGCAATGGTCATGACAATGAGATTTATTTTATAATAATATTTACAGGTAGTTTTGGCTTATTTGTTTCAGGCCTCATCAAGCTCGAGAAACCCTGAGAGTTATGTTGGAGTTGCAGCGGACAAAGAGGACAGAAATTGCACACAAATTTCAGGAGCATCTGGATAAGGTACAAGTTGTGATTTTATGTGGATTGATCATACAATCTAAGGCTGATGAAGTTGTAATGCTATTTGAAACAGGAGCAACAGAAAAACTAGAATCCTTCAAAAGAAAAATTGAGGAGAAACTCATTAAATACCATCTAATTATAAGCCTGTTGACAAGACAATAGTATAAATAAAGTTACCTCCGATGTTTCAGTTCAGTTGTTGAAAAACGGTAATTCTGGAAAGTGTAATTTCTGTTGTTGTAATTTTCATGCTTCAATTTGTAGCAATTCCTGGTTTGCTTTCACCACAAGAATCTCATATTTTGCTTGCAATGGAAATCGAAATATCCATTTTATGAAATTAAGTGATATAATATTGTCTTGTTGTCTTGCACTCTTATATCTGAACATCTTGATGGCTCTACTACATTACAGACAATAGGAGTAAGCCATAAAGATGTCCTCTCTGATGGATTGTAATGTGCTATTGTATTGAACATTTGCTTAGTAAACTTTATAGAAATTGTGGATTGCAATAACATTACTTTAGCCTTGTAAACTGAGGATACCGATTTCAAGTCAGGTCTCGCAGCACTAATCATCATCATCATCATCATCATCAATGCCTTTTTTACCCTGTATCAGGGTATTGGCCGAGAACAACAGACTTCCACCTTTTCCCGTCCTGGGCACTTCTCACTGCATCTTTCCACTGTAGCCCTCCTCTCTTCAAATCATCCTCCATGAGCCTTCTCCAGGTTGCTCGTGGTCTACCCCTATTTCTCTGTCCCTGTGGGTTCCATTGAAGTGCATGCATTATAGTGCTGCTGCATGGCCTCATAAGGGGGACAGAAAGATGCACAGAACAGGCGCTGAGTTGTGATGGCACGAGTTGTAAGGTTCTTAATGATGGACAGCTAATAGGGGGATTTGAAATCTGCCTCCATCTTTGTTGATCTATCTCTGTTGGTTTCTGTCCTGTCCTTTCCCAGAGAACTACATTTTGAATGGTATCTGGCTATCTGATACGCAGGATCTTCATCAAGCAGCCATTTATAAAACTTTGTAATTTGTTGATCCAAGCCTGAGTTAAGCTCCAAGTTTCACTTCCATACAATAGGACTGACTTAACATTAGAGTTGAATAACTTAACT
>JBCEWB010145294.1:0-10830 GCA_039654565.1 Peronia peronii | reverse complement strand
AATTTGTATGTCAGTGGGTTTACAATAATCGTAACATTTCATCTGAGGCAAAAACAAAAAGAAACTTGACACAACAAGATGATATTGCACTACCCCTTTAAGCTGGAAATGTGGTAAACTCTAAAGCCATGAGAAGAAGAGTAACAATACATAAATGTGTACTGAACACAACTGATATATAATGCAAATGTAATTGATGCTACTGCCATTGTGCTACTTTAGAGTACATATGTACATATGTATATAAGATGCAACATGATGAAATCAGGCTCTCGTCAAATTTTGAGCATATGGAGTTATTGGTATCACTGTAAAGGTTATTCATTTCTCTTTCTGTAGGTGAAAAAAGTTTTATTCTACCTTAAATAGAAGTCAAGTTATTGGCAATTAAAGAAGATAGGGGTGACCTGTCGCTGCAGCTGAATTTAGTAAGAAAATGGCCGATCACTTTTGAAAATCCTTATTAATTTTTGTTAGCCCATGCCGCTAAATTACAATTTTTAGACCTTAACTCAATCTATTTCAGCAAATTTAACTCTGAAATGCATTTTCACATTGACATAGAAAGTTCCTGTGAAGAAAAAAAAATTGCGTTAAAAATTCATTCATTGTTGAAAAACGCGCGGTTTCTCCAGTTGCCTCAGTTTGATGAGCGCCTGATTTCATCGTGTCGCATCTCATATGTGATTTATGATTCAAGCTCATTTGATATCAGTGTCATTTTCACCAGATCTGATCTGATCACCAGATGATTTATTTATTTGCTAATGAAGAGTTTTTGATGTCCTGGATGTGAGTTGGCATTATATAAATTTACATGTACATATAGTTAACTTTGTGCAGTGGTTAAAATTATGTCATGGCATGTCATAGTCAGTTTGGCCTGGTTTTAAAGTTATATTTATATATGCTAAAACTAAAATATAAACAGGGTTCAACCGTTTCAGTAATTATGTACATGTACATACTTAACATGAACTCCTTCATTTTTTTTTTTTTTTTGCAGCAAGCACGTAAACCTTATGATGTCCGAGATGTGATTGAGCAATATTCACAAGGACACCTGAACATGATGGTCAGGATAAAAGAATTGCAACGAAGGTGAGTAGGTGACATTAACATAAACAGTGGAATACGGATGAGTCGATACTGGCGGGGGAGGAAAAATAGGATCGACTCATCCGTATGTCACTAAAGACTACAAAACTACAAAAGGCACTACTGTACTTATTTGGAATGACATATTGTCGGACATTATAACGGTTAGTTCCCCTAACACATTCTTTCATCGAGGATCAACTTTGATCTCTTCCATTCCATTTCAGTGAGATTGAAAAAGCTTTTGGTTGAATTTAATTAATGTAATACGTATTATTACGCCCATTGTCATGGGCCGTTTAAGTTTCACTGTCATGTAAACTGATGATGTCCACCGCTCCCAGCCCTGCCTCCTGTACAATCATTTTCAACTCAACATGATCGCCGCATGCAGCTTCGTCATCTAGCACATCTTCCACCGCTCATGTTATGAAACACTGTAGGCCTACATGTATTACCCCTATACTAGGCCTTTTTCAAGATGATAAACATGACATGCGATGAATCTATCTGCGGGCGGGGCGGGAAGGGTGCAGTATCTCACTGTTCTCGTTTTGACCACAACAGCTTAGTGAAAAAGTGCCCAGGTCAAATCGGCCAGATCGCGAATAAAAATAAGAGAGCGGGGTTCCCCGCGATGAGAAGAACAACAGCTGACACTCCGGGGTTTTCTCGGGGTAACATCCACGTGTGAATCACAGTGCGGCTGGAGAATTCCCCACATCAGAGACACTCGCCGACACTGTTTCCTACCCACTTACGCGAATTTGCATGAAACTTTCGCAGCGGGGAGGGGGTGTGCGGTGTGAGTACGAAACATGCGCGCTAGTCGGGGAAGTTTGTGGATGAGGTGCGAAAAGGAGGGGGAGACAATGGCCGGTCGACCTCTGATCACATAGCCTGAGTTTAGTCCTGTTTAGTGAATCAGTTTGACAGTTCAAGTTAACCTATAGTCGTGTTGTCGCGTGATGGGAGGAGCATAAATCTGTTGAGATGAAGTAGCGTGCAAGCTGAGATTAGTTACATCGACTCAAGCATTGCTTTTTCCTTTGATCTTATAAGGACGGGGACAGGAGAAAAAGATCAACTCATTATTGAATACGGATGAGTCGACATCAATTCATCAGCATCAGTATGATTTTTAGTAAGGTAAAGAAGCGCTGGGGCCCGTTCCAAGAAAGAAAGATCAACTCATGTGAAAGTCGACTCATGAGAGTTTGATTTAGGAGTAGTTGACTGTACATGTATAGTGCAGGAGCTGCACCAGAACTGAGGAAAAAACCTACAGTGCAGTGGATAACATACTGTTACAAAAGTATGTAAAAACAGCAACTACAGTACAACAACAGGTGAGAAGGCATCAGAGTGCAAACGTTACAGATGTCTGATGACCATGGCTTTTTTTCACACAGAAAGACACCATAAAAACATCACATCTATATTTCAAATCAATGTTGGATTTCAACTACACTGTAATAGTAATAGTCACATCAGCTGTGATTGTTGCATTACTGAGAGTTGATTATTTCCCCATACAAAATACATGTATCTCTGATTTTCTAAACTTTTAGCTTTTAAAGTTTATTTTCATATCATTATATGTCATGTCATGATGGGCTGAAGAGGGTCAATTCTGAACACAATAATAGATCAAGACAGTATAAAATGCAGTTTTTAATGTTTGACCAACTTGTGATATCTTATCTACCAACTATCACTCTATTACTGAATGTAATTGACAACTCAGAAAAAGCAAGGAATAATAGAACAAAAAGGAAATAGCGCTGGCCTTTTTTTCAAATCACCCTCATACAATGTACATCAACCATTATTACTTGTATTGGTACTATTAGTAGTATAATATACTGAAAAGTAATTCCTTGCCATTTCTCAATATAATTTTTGCAATCTCCGATACATCGCACATATTTTTCTCTACACTACATGTAAATGCATATTGCGGGATGCTTCATCATGCCAAGGATGTCTGTGGTCTACATAAATTACTTTTGTCGTAAAATACATACACACACAATATAACAAAAATGGGTTTAAGAGTGTAGAAAGGCTTATGAGTGTAAAACTGATTTATAGAAGTGTGGAAAGCTTTAGAACAGAAAGGCAAAAGTTTATAAAAGATTAAAGTACATGTATAAATAATAAATAGATGATGTCTATGTTTTGGATTTTCACCTAATGCAAGGGGTTCTGGAATGCAAATCACACAATAATCAAGGGATCCCTGTATATCATTATGTAACCCAAGTTTAATATTAGAAGCTTCAAGGGGCAGATACAAAAAAAAAAACCCAACTTTATTAATACACATTTGACAATGTACTACAAAGTGAATGAAGCTTGACACACTGGAAAGCATTACATGCCAGATGATAACCTTTCAATTCACCTAAAAAATCACTACCAATCACAGTAAATGATATACTTTCTGAACATATCCTATTCATGCCAATTTTACAAGCAAATGATTAACTTTTTCAAGGTCTTTCCTTGTTGCATGACTGTTTTAAATGTATGATTAATTACTGTGTTTAATCTCTATACATTTTGCAATGCCATGCCAATGTAATCTGAGAGCTACAATCTTCACAGCCTGCACTATAACATGAAATTTAATTGAATGGAGTATCTGTTCCCCAAAAAAACAGCCAAATTTTGAGTTGAAAAGTGGCAATGCAATACACATAAAAATATTATACAGTAGTACAAAGTACAAGGTATGGGATGCACAGTATGCGTATTATACCAGGTAATTTCATCATCCCATTAATGTACTGACAATGCATTATTCTGACCCTTTTCAACTTTTGATGTGTTGCTTGAAATGCTGTCTCTGAAATGATGATTTTGGCATCAATTGTCACAGGGAAAAGTTTATACACTCTGTTCAGTTGTTTCACTCTTAGTTGTAGGACAATTGGGATGTACCATCAGAGAAGAACAGTAATCATTTTGAAAAGAGAAAAAAAAAAAAAGAATTTATTGTACTCACCAGCATACTATCAATATAAATACTGAGGAATTTGTACAGGAATTTGTGTTTACTGTGCGTTACTTTGTATAATAACATATATACAACTTATTGAAATTAGTCTTTCGCTGCTGTAACAGTTCTCTAGTTATGCGTAAGGCAGCAGACTAGTGGCAAATCTATAAAGCCAGTTGTACTGTACCTAACTGGGGGCACAGTAGATTGCAGTCCGAGCTGCTATAACTACAGTATGGGCAACTGAAAACATAAGGAATATAAAGGAAAATGAGAGTGACATTGACATGACGTCATGACATAGATGGTTGCAACACACTCTAAATGCCAATAACTGTGTAATGCAATTTTTTGCGGAAGAGGTGCTGCGGGAATTAAATTAGCTGAAATAAACATGAAACATCAGAATGGATCTACATAATTATATAAATATACATACTTCACATCAACAAAGAAAATAAACCAAGGACAGACAATGTTTCATACAAAAAAACTGTTTATTAGTATAATATAACCATCAATTATTATATTACATCAAGCCCTGAGAATCAGACACAAGCAGTTCATAATATTTCAATACATATCAGGTGCATTAAACTAGTTAGTCGTAGATTCTTGTTCAAATCAACCGTAAAATCCCTCTTAACAGTCCTATTATTTTTTCTCTTTGTTTTGATTAATATAATGCCAACTTTGTTTGAAGTCCAGTCAACAATATTTTTTTGGTCCCGAGGGGTTGATTTTAACTAGATCTGACTGCATATATGGGTTCAGACTTAAAAAAAAAAAAAAAAGATATAATCGAAAAAAAAATATATATAATCGTCCTGATTACTGGAAGTCAGTGCAAGAATATTCCCCAACTGAGAGAATAATCGTGTCAACAATATGACAAGGCTGGAATACATCACAAGCATTTCAATCAATAACTTCAAAGGAACATTTTATAGTAAGACTCACTTTACATAGGAAAACCATTTCAATATTATAATATATATAAATGTCACCCTTGCTTTCAATGAAGACAATGAAGGGATAAAGGTATTTTTTTTAGTCAAGTCAATTTGACAATAGGAGTAACAATGGACATTGGCACATGTATCTGTTTCTGTATCATGGCAAATATCCAAAAATAAGATGAAATGAATTGGATCAAAGGGGACTTCATTGAGAAAGTTGTAATGTAGTAACCATAGGATCACAGAGTGAATATCTCTGCACAAGAGTCATAACCAAATGAATTTTTTTCCACCGATGTAAAGTATAGAACTGATGGTTCAGTGCACTAGAAGGGTATTCGCCTTAGTCGGTATATGCGTCCTGTCAAACTACACCAAGATCAGATAATTTTGATTGCTGCACTGTATGTTCAGAATGAAGTGGATGAAACCCACCTAACACACTGATTCTCCAATCCTCTAATTTTTCACTGACATCAATAATTCTTTACATCAGCTTCATTTCACCTGGTTACATTACAAAATTTAAAACGATTCTTGCTCCCATGGCTGTGGATATGAATTGCATATATTACACATATATTAGCATCTGCACCTCTGATTGCTCAACTACTGGTGCCATTCAAATGCCAGTGCAAAGTAGATGTGTCATGATGTCAATAATCCACCTTTAACTCAACCATTCAATCAATCTCTTTAGTTATGTCAAACAAAAAAAAAAAAAGTGTGCATTTTTAAAAGTCTAACAGACATCTGTCATGGTGCACTTCCTACAGTGAGAAAGCATAGACCCCTTTCTCATATATATATATATAGCAAATATTTTTTATTATGTAATCACATACCATTAAACACTTGTAAGCACTAGAGAGTAAAGAGACACTAAGGTTTTTAACTGATTAATCTTTTCTTAAATTCAAGATCTATTAATACAAATCTTTGAAAAATCATGACTCCTCAAATTTTGATAAATTACATGTAATTTCACAACATGAACGTCCTTCAATGTCAAACTGGTGGTTATTATTAAGTTTCTAAACTACATTAAAATAATACAGAATATATATTATGAGGAAAATTACACAAAAATGATAATGTGGGCATAAAATATGTTGACAAACAGGCAAACTACTATAATTGTGGAAAGAAAAATTCACTTTTATGTGTGTACACAATTTAAACTGAATTGATACTTTTGGATGCAAGGCAATCTGACTAATTGTTCTTGGGAAGTCTTCCTGCCATTATGAATTTTGCACCATTGAAATGCTACAGCCCAATGATATTCACTTCCCTGAGAAAGTGTGTGCATCACATCTGATATCAAGTCTAATTATTATATTTATCCTTTTCTGTGTTCGTCACTTTAATATGTATATACAAAAGGTTTAAAACCAAATAAGTAGAAAAATGATTTTCCCAAAACAACATTCAGACAAAAAATTTTGTTGTGTTATTGAATAGATTGGTAACTATAACTTCTGCATGTCTGACTGCAGTTAAAAATCAAATTGTGGTCAAATATTGGCTCTTTCTTCTTTTATTTGCTGACATTTTTCAATGCATGGTTTGACATCAGGATTTAACTGAGACAGTAACTTCATACAGTCAATGGCTAAATCACTCATATCTGCCCATATTGCCATGGGATTATCAAGCACCCACTGGTCATACTTCACAGACACTAAAACATTCAATAGCATCTGAACAACAGCAGTTGAATGTTCTCCCATTCTAGGCCAGGCTACTTGAAGAACAATATGGAGTAATTTTAGGCCATTTAAACAATTCTGCCCATCCACTCCATCATTAACAACAAGATAAGAACTAATGACTGACAACAAAGTTTTCAAATATTTGATACAGGCAATACCCATTTGATTCACCCAGTCCTTGATAAATTTCATGTAAACCATCTGCAGAGTTAAGATATTCTCAGACTGCGCACTGAATAAAATTGCCTGAAAAGTGTCATGGTGTCGAGCAGCTGGTGGCTTTTCTAACAGAGCCAAAAGATCAAAGAGACATGGCAAAAGAGTTCGGACAATCTCTGGCTCCTTCGAATACAACTGTATTTTTAGTGCATCATAAATCACATTTCCTTCACCAAATGAATTCATTTTTGATGCAGAAGAATGTTTTATTAAATGATGAAGACACCTAATTCCCATGATCTTGTTACCTACTTGGTGGTCATCAAGAAAACTGAGTGAGGTAGCTCTTATCACATTAAAGTAGTCATTCAGTGCAGGATAACCAATCTGGCATATAATATTCACAAATGTCTGTGATAAAAATGGATTTCTCTGCCACTTTTGATTAGACAACTGCTCCTCACAATGTGACATAAACCAAGCTAGTAAAGATTGTTCTTTTCCTTTTGAACAAGGCGTAATTTTAGTGATAACATAAATTGTTGTGAATAACTCATGAGCAGAGTCACAGGAAAAACAATTCTTTACTTCATGTAACAACTGTGATGATTCTGACACGCAAGAGTCTGATGACCATGAATGTTTGTCTGAGTATCCTCCAATTAGCAAAAGAAGTTTAGGGAGAATATTGGTGACGCATTCCTTCATCTTCTCTGAAACATCCGGGGCAGTTTGAGTATTGCCACTGTTTATGAGAAATCCATGTTCGTTCTGCATGGATGATCCCACGCTCAAGTTTGAAGATAGTCTGACAACAATCAGAAAATGTTTCAATAACCCCAGGACTTCCTCAGCAATTTCAGGATACCACTTAAAATCTGATTCATTATAACTGAAATAGTCTCGTGCTTCAAACGCTGATACAATGGCAAGATCGATCACTTTATCTAGGCCAGACGATAATTTTGTAGATCTGGTCATGAGCTCTGCCATTTCGACCCGAGTGTATTTTTTCACAAGTAATATCGCTTTCTGCAACAGACTTATTTTCTTTGTATAGCTTGAGCAATGAATCAAATCCTGCAATATTTGCAGCAAGTCAGGATCTTTGAAAGGACTGGTTTCCATTACTAAGCTTCGCAGCTGGCTCTCTGAGCTATCCGCCGCCGCCATTTTGAGTGCACCTTTCCATAGAGTAGTTTCCCCTGATATCCGGTGTCGACATAAAATATTTTCTGGTATATCATTCTTAGTAATAAGGTGATTTTATAGTGATTAATTATTAATTTCAAGCAATGATGGCAGAGACCTATGGGTCTTATTATTATTATTTTTAATTGAGAAATGGAGGAAAGGATACCATCAGGATTGTCGGTATGATTTTCTTTTCTTTTTCATTTTTTTAACAAAATGTAGACATGAAATATTATCACTTTGTAAAAAGAAATTATGCATTAATTTAGTTTAAAGTATTATAATGACAGTCTTTAAATTTATTTATTACTAGTACTTTTTTTTTTTTTTCATTTTCCCCAAACATCCACAGGTTTCATTATTTACATCTGGGTATTGCATATATTTCATGTGTATGTGTCCCATGCAATGGTTTGAAAGACAGAGACAAATTTATAGCACTCTCAAACAAATTCTGAGTATTAACTAAATGCTTATGAAAATGCTTAAACACCACAATTGATTAGATGTCTGCCAACATCTCACTCATGAACTGCTCTATCACAGATTTAATGCATGTAAATCCTTGCATTCCACATTTGGCTCCAGCGACTTTGCAACCAAATGTAATAGCTTGATGAAGAGTGTGTCCTTTGGACAAACCGTAGATTGTAGCAGCATTGAAAGTGTCACCAGCTCCACAAGTGTCAACAACTTTCTCAGGAGGAAAGGCAGGAGTAAACACAACACCCGTTTCACTTGACATGGCAGCTGCACCCTGATCTCCCCATGCACATATAACAGCAGCACCTTTCTTAAGTTTGGAAAAGTATCCCACCACTGCATCTTTCATTGTTAGATAT
The DNA here is from genome assembly GCA_039654565.1 of Peronia peronii. Classification (NCBI taxonomy): domain Eukaryota; kingdom Metazoa; phylum Mollusca; class Gastropoda; order Systellommatophora; family Onchidiidae; genus Peronia; species Peronia peronii. The sequence continues at coordinate 1,859 of JBCEWB010145294.1, read as the reverse complement.
CCTTCATTCTTGGCAAAATCTTTGCTCACAAACATTACATCTGGAAGTATCCACATGTTGTGTTTTTCTAAACCGGGGGCAAAGCGAAGTTTTTCAGCTTCAAGAGATGTGATGATTGATTTACTATGTGGATAATTCCTCTTCATATTTTCATTATATTCAGATATATGGTGTAACATTTTTGCGATTTCAGTCGCATTGTCTCTACCTTCAAAATGAATCCACCCATAGCCTGCCATACTGAGATCAATGTTCTGTTGAAGATGCTTAAGTGTTAGCTCAGGCAGATTTTTGTTGGTATGTAAGACAGTGCGACTGTGAGTTTCCTGACTTAAAATAACAACTGAGAGCGGACATGAAACATCTGGAATTACAACCGAGTTTTTGAAATTGATGTTGTACTTTTCAAAATCACTCTGAATAAACTGCAGTTCTCTGTCATCTGCAAGAGTTCCAAAAAAGTTTGCACTGCCATTCAGGAGGGCAAAAACAGTGGAGGAATTTGATGCATTACCACCTCGCTGCCAATAACTGTCCATGCACTTATGTCCCAAGTCTTCTGTGGGATATTTTGGTAAAACCTGAAAAAGATCAACACAGACAAGTCCTACAAACAGAACTTTCTCCTCAGAACTAATTTTAAAAGTTCCTTCCATAGTCGTCTCCAGAACGTGTTTCCACATAAAAAATTGTATTGTAGTAAAAATATAATTCGTCACCGGAGAAGGGCTAAGAAGAAAAAAAAACTGAATGCAGTTAACTATCTTCAACGAAACAAATTTGATTGAAATAGATCAATGTCACAGTCAACAGCCCTTTTCAAGAAGCTAGCACATTTCGATCTAGCGATTTAGACAAAGCATTTTACTTAGGTCTCTGCACGGCACTGATCACAGGAATTGGATAAACAGAACAGCATGCAGTGAGCAGAACAAACTTGCGGTTTTGTGCCTTCATGTAGAAAGACTAAAAAATCTCACAACTGTGCAGTTTGTGACATGGCTGCCGTAAGCTATTATGCTTTCGATTTGTTGTAAAACCAGCAGACCAAAGCGGTGTAAAGGTCAAGGTAGGCGCGGTGACAGCTGGTCTTTGAACGGTCCTCAATGAAATTTAGGTCCATAATATTTTTCTTATGGGCCAGGATATTACAGATCTACATGGCTATGCAGCTCTTATATCGAAATCAAATTAGAGGAAAGGAAAAGCTGCAGTTTTAGGAATTATCATAGATATATATTATAAATGTTTCTTTCACCTGGTCAAGTGTTTTTTGTTTTTGCAGGGATATGTGATTTTTTTTTTCTTTTAATGTAAAAAAGGTGAAGGTTGATGTTAAGAAATAACTAAAGATTATGAAATGTTTTAGAAAACCTTGTTGTGCAGTTGTGTCATATGTCAGTTCTTTGTAATGTAGTGCATGTAATTATATTGGTGCTCTCACTCTGCAAAGCAGCATGCCCCCCCCAAAAAAAATATCTGTCTATATATCTATATATCTTATCTATCTATCTATCTGTCTATCTATCTATCTATCTATCTATCTATCTATATTAAGTCATTAACAGAGTTTTGATTATATACATTTCCCTCAAAGTAAATACATTTTTATGGTCATGAAGAAATCCAGAATCATTTTATGAAAAATATATGACTATCCAACCGGTAACTAATCAAACAATTAAAAAAAAAACAAATAACATATACAAAGAACTTAGATCAAATATTGTTGTTAATACTCTGCCAAATTTTCGAGCCCGCCTGGCTCTTCGTCGGGGGCAGTAATGAAAACATATAAAATGTAAATAGGGTATTGCTGTACATGAAAGGAAATGGGTAATTAAATGATTTGTTTATTG